>CM025620.2:11177412-11188441 GCA_014621495.2 Entosphenus tridentatus | reverse complement strand
CCAATCAGAGCACAGGACAAAGCCAGTGGTAGTAATTACACTCACAGTACAGGTGACATCCAATCAGAGCACAGGACAAAGCCGATGAACACCAATAGGCTTCAAGCTGGATTTAAAATGTGCCGCTGGGTCACGATTCCTGGCAGAAGGAAGGGAGTGGGGGTCGGGTTCCGTGGTCCTGCACGGCGCAGAGCAGCAGACCGCGTGGAGATGCGAGCGTGACCCAGTTCTCACCTTGCCTTGGCACGTAGTCAATCTTCACCTCTGAAAGAAAGAAAATAAAAATGAAATCAGAGGAGATCGTTTGGGAGATGTTTTGTTGTTGTTGTAAACAATCGCGTGTATTGTCTCTACCCCACGTTTCCACATCAGCCGTGTCAATAGCAGCATCCTACTTGCTATACCGTCCCGTGCTCTCTGGGACCATCTCATTGGTCAGCTAGTGGGGGTAGGATTCTAAACGCAGCAAAACAAAAAAGCATGAGAATAGGTTTTCTCCTTTTTTCTGGCAGGTGTTAAGATGTTAAAACACCAAACTGAAACCTTTTACAAGGAATCATGTTACTGCATTAACCACAATGCTTGTGGTCAAAATGCAAACAAAAAACATACTCTGATAATATATCCATTGTCTTCGAAACTGATTGGTCCACATCAGAGACAGCTTTCTTTTGAGCCTCGTCTCAAAACGGCGTTAGACCAGAGGACACCAAAAAGCGTTCAGCACAAAGACATTTTAACATCTCAACACCTCTTTTGTTGCCAAAAAAAAGGGCAAAACCAATTCTCATATTTTGGTACTGCCAAAGGAGGTCCCATGAAATCAAAAAAACACTTCCAAATAAATAAGTTCTTCAATCTAAAACGTGTCCACTCGCAGAGCCGCCACCGTTAGGGCCAAGGACGCGGTCTCACCGGGGGCGTCCGCCTCCCACGGACCTCTGCTCGGCTCTCTCGCCCCACGTCGAGAGACTCCTCGTGGCGAGCACGCTGCGTGTGTGGAGTGTGCGAGCCGGCGAGTCGGCTTGCTGCGGAGGCCCAAGCCACCCACCTACCCACCCACCTACCCACCCACCACCTCCTCTATGCATTGCTGTAATGAGGCCATCGGAGTCGTTTGAGCTCTTGAAGCCCTGTCTTGAAAGCCCACCCTGCAGGTTCTCCGTTCGTTTCCTCGTTCCCATTAACGCGGCGCGGCCACTTTTACAAACGTAAATTACGATCGTTATTTTGTTGGTTGTTGTTGTTGTCGTCGTCGTTGTGCTCGTCGCTCAACCCTTGCCTGCTGCTGTCACATCAACAACAACAACGACACCGACTCATCCGGCCTTGCGGCGAGTTGGGCGGCACGCGGGCCAGCCGGCGATGCTCACCCAGCATGTTGAGCTTGGCGGAGAGCGAGATGGCGTAACCGTCGGGCACGAAAGTGTAGTCGCCCTCGTCGGCCTCCGTCACGCTGTCGATCGTGAGCTTGTGAATCCTGCGGAGGGGGGGAGGAAGGCGCGCAGGGGAAAAGCGACGGCACGGCCGTGACCGCTTACGACGGCGCTCCTGGTGGGGGAGAATGATACTGGCGATGGTGATTGCGATGATGATGATCATGATAATAATAATAATATCGAGAGTGATGGTGAAGGTGATGATGACAAAGATGATGATGATGATGATGACGCTCCGGGTAACGACGATGATTGTAGTCCTCCTGACTAGACAGGAAGTGCAATGACGAAACAGTGGCGACGGCGATGATGGTGATGATGACGACGACGACGGTGAAGACAATGATGACTATTATGATGACAACGATGACGACGACGACGGGGAAGACAATGACGACGACGACGACGGTGAAGACAATGATGACGATTATGACGACGATGATTATGACGACGACATCAACGGGAGGCACCCCACGCCGACGTGACCACGCCCACCTGCCCACGTGCGTGGCGTTGATGCGCGGGGTGGGTATCACCTCCACGCCGTTCTTGAACCACCGCCCCGTCACCTTCTCGTCGGACACCTCGCACTTGAACACGGCCTGCTCCTGGGCCTTGATGGTCAGATCCGCGATGCTCTGCAGCACCTCCAGCTGCTTCTCTGCGCCGTTCAACAACAGCGGCAGCGGCAGCAGCAGCAAACGACAACGGCAGCACGCAGCTCACATTTGTGATGCGCCCAATCGTAGCCAGTGTCTCGGAGCGGCAGAAGCACACACGCGAAGACACGGAGGGGAACGGGAGGGTTCACACAGCGTGCAGGCAGCGGTTGGACAATGGAGGAGCAGCAGCGCTTCTGTCTGTTCGTCTGCACGTTCATCCCTCCATCGCTCTGTCCGCTCGTGCCTCCATCCATTCGTCGATTCCTCTATCCGTCCATCCGTCTGTGTCCCATCCATTCATCCATCAGTCCGTCCGTCCGTCCGTCCGTCCACCCGTCTGTCTATCCGTCCATCTGTACGTCCTTCCTTTTTTTATCTGTCCATCCCTCCGTCTGTCCGTTCATCCCCTTCCATCCGTCCGTCCATCTGTAGTGCCTTTCCCTCCCATCCGTCCATCCGTCCGTCTGTCCGTTGGTTTGCGTGCGCGCGTCCGTCGGTGTGCGTGCACGCGTACGTTCGTGCGTGTGTGCGTGCGAGTGCGCGTGCAAGTGCGCGTGCGAGTGTGTGTGTGTGCGTGCGAGTGCGCGTGCACGCACGTGCGAGTGTGTGCGCGTGCGTGCAAGCGTGTGCGCGTGCACGCACGTGCGAGTGTGCGTGCGCACGCGCGCTTGCGTACGCGCGAGCGCGCGCGTGCGATGTCCGTACCCTCGACGTGCAGCTCAGCCATGGACTCGCCGCCGTTTGTGCGCACGCTGTAGCGGCCCGCGTCCTCCTTAGTGGCGTCGTTGATGATGAGGCAGTGGCGAGTGCCGTCCTTCTTGAAGCGATACTTGAACGTCTCCTCGCGCGTCAGCTCCACGCCGTCCTTCATCCTGCGGGGACACGGAGACGTTACTGTGTCCGGGATCGCGTACGTTCCCTCGCACGCGCTCCGACGGAGGTCATCTAAGTTTGTGCTTCGTGCTCGTTCATCATCGGCCATCGGTCTATCCAGCAGTGCCGTTGTCCTTCCTCATGTCCCTGTGATACCGAAGTTGATCTCGCTTCTGCACGTAATAATAATATTGTATAACAATAATTCTTCTTAGAATCATCTCATCGCTGGCTCCATACAAATGAATGTCGAGTAAACATCTGAAGCGGGTGGAAATCTTCCGTGTGTGTGTGTTGGGGCAATTGTGGGTGGAGCTGGGGCTGACATATTTTTCACAGGGGGTAACACACACATATATGTATGCTGTATTATGAATGACAAATGTTAAATGATAAATTAACATCCAAAACCGAGAGAGGGCAGTGTTGCCACTTGGCAAGGGGCCGGGTTCACGGGGGCGCGGTGACCTCGCTCGCTGTCTCTCACGCCGGGTCCGAGGAGAGCGTCGACCGTTACTGGCTGAGGGATGCGAGCCGGAGTTGGTATGTATGTGTGTATGTGTGTTGAACTTCTTTCGCACCGTTTGTAGCCAACCGCGCTAATTGGAGGCGCGGGAGAAGGGCAGCAAACTAACACGCAAAAAGCTGTTTTAAAGAATTGACTTTCCAATCCATTTGATTTGATAATGCACAGCTCCAGCGAATTCATAATATCGGATGGAAGAGCGTTCCAGACGGCCACGGAAGCGCATCCAAAAGCGCCACGCGATGCGGTGACCACCGTCTTCGCTCGGTGGCTCGCTAAAAGTCTCTGCTGCTGCTGCTGCTGCTGCCGCTGCGAGAATGACCGGAGTTTGCGTGATGATGGTTTTATGCTCCTTGACGAGATCATCAGCGAGGTACTATGGTTCATTTGTGGCAAGAGCTACGCATCAACGAGCATGACTTCGTTCAGCAACCAGAAGCCATTGCAGCTCAGCAAGCAACCGCAAGTGGGGCGATGGAGATTACCTCTGTAGAGGGGGCTAGGTGATCCCCGCTACCCCGATCGCTGAATCCCCCAGGTAAAGTTCCGTATCCTTCGAAGCTCCACCCCGGTTCCTGCTCAACGTCCCTCGCTATGCGAGAACCAAACTCGGTTTAAACTCCTTCCGCGCGGCGTGGCACGGCTCCTAATATTTACAGCAACCGAGTGAGAATGCTTGCGATCAAAACATGACCATCCTCGTCCGACTTCACATCAATTTTTGGACCTCAGATTTCCTTTCGAGTGTACACGCGATCGATCGCTCTGCTTTGCAACATTTCATCAATTAATGGTTATTTTGTTGTTGTTGTTGGTGTTTGCTATACGTGACACGATCTATTCGCCTTGTATCCTTTGTGCCGGGCTGTAACAGCACCGTGTCCCTGCACGACCTTGCCAGTCGGAACGTGACTGTCTACACGGTTGTTTTTTTAATAATTTTCGTGATTTTTTGGGGGAGAAGGGGGAATGGTAGGGCTGTAGAAACCAAGATTCTATAACGTAAACAGGTCCCCCAATCAGAAATGAGCATTTATTTCCCAAAAGGGGTTTCTTTTTTTAACCCGTGGCAAAATAAAACATAAAAACCAGAGCTAGTGAAGCGCGGGTGACGCTGCGCGCACGCGCGTCACTACCATTTGACGGCAGCTCCCTCCTCGGACACCTCGCACATCATCTCCACGCGCTCCCCGACCAGCACGGAGTGGTCGTCGAGGCCCTGCGTGATGACCACAGGCGGCTCTGCCGACGACACGACACGTGAGGGGATGACGTCACAACACGTGGAGATGACGTCACGACACGTGGGGAGACGTCACGACACGTGGGGAGACGTCACGACACGTGGGGGGATGACGTCACGACACGTGGGGATGACGTCACAACACGTGGGGATGACGTCACGACACGTGGGGATGACGTCACGACACGTGGGGATGACGTCACCCTGCTGCTGCTCTATTTAAGACTGGGAGCTAGAGGGGAGCTTCACCATTCCGGCGAATTGCCTGATGATGCTGGATGTAATAACCAGCGAAACGTCGTACTAAAAAAATGTAAATGTTGTGGATTCACTCTTCAACACACCGGTGGGCTAAAGCAGTGAACTATTTGTCTTTTGTCAACGTGACACTTTTTTGCTGATTGGCCGTGTCGGGTGGTGGAGGGTTACGACATTTATAAATAACGCGATCTAGCCCAAGAACGTTTATGATGAATAATATTGGTCGCGAAAGCCGCAGTGTTAAACTGACGTGGGGGTGACCGTTACAACACACGTGGAGAGATCGTGTGTTAAATTACAATCTTGTATCTATACAGAGAGAGAGAGAGATCGCGCCTTAACCCAAGGCTCGATCTCTCCACAACAACAAGAGCTTAAAAAGCGGCAACAAAAGTAGAGTGGTTGAGACGGCGAGAGCGGTGCGAGTGACCGTAACAGAGGGCACAGCGGGCGTCGTGCAAGGGCAGCAGGGGAGGAGGGGGACGGTAAGGAGGAGTGGAGGGGCGTGTGTAGGGTAAGAGCCAGGGGAGAGCGGCGCAAGTCGAGAGGAGGCGAGCGAGCGAGCGAGCGAGGCTCCACGATTGTGGCCGCGGGCACCTTTGACGAAGAGCTCCGTGCTGCACTTCTCGTCGCCCACCATCACCTGGTAGGCGGCGTCGTCGGCCAAGTTGCAGTTCTTGATGACGAGGATGCGCTGGTTGCCCTTGGTCTCCATGATGTACCTGGCTCGGCAGAATGGGCGGCAGCAGCATCAGCAGCAGCAGCAGCACGCTAGCACTCCGAGCCAGCGGTGTGTGACGTCGCGTGTGGCTCGGCGAGACACGAGCCGGGGCGTAGCGTGCAACGCGTGCGTGGGAGTCAACTCCTGGGGTTCCCACACTAGGACGACTCAGCCTCAAATGGGTACCCGGTGCGGTAGGTAAAGAGTCGCCACTGGGGAGACAAAGGTGGTCGGGGGGTGGTGTTGTTGGACAGCCACTTCCTTGCGTGCCGTGCCAGCCTTCGTAGGTGCTCGCTAACAGCACTTACCCAAACAGGCTGTTAAGGCTACACGGGGGATCTTTGTTTGTGTATACAGCATGTGTGTGCGGTCTGAGTTCCCCATCCGTTTAAGAATATCGTGAAGGACGATGTTTTTCAATAATTATCATCATCATCCATAACTAGCAATGATGATCATCATTATCATCCATATTCGAAATCAGCCGTACACAGTCACGTGCACCACATCAAACTTGACACAACCTCTGCTTCGTGAGCATCACTCTCCAGATGTCAGCCAGCTGCCTGATGATGCTTGCTGGCCCTAAATAGCGGCGAAACCTCTGCACCCGTTTGTTAAACGCGTGCGGATCCCTCTCCACTCTATACAAACCATGGAAACTATTTATATTTTACCAGGTTAGGCCCACTGAGCTATATAGCGCTTTTTTCAGAAGCGACCTTTCCTACCACAAATAATAGTTCGACGAAGTGGATTATCATGTGGACATTTATAGCAGCCAATGACTCTAAAAGCTTGATTCTAAATGCGGAGGGAATCACCGGAGGACCCGGAGAAAAATCCGCGCGACCATGGGGAGCGAGCGAGAGAGACAGACAGACAGATACGCAAACCCCCGGTGTCGGGATCGAACCCACGCACTCCTGTCCACCAGGCGAGGAAGTTCACATCTCGCCACCGAAGCCCAAACCCAGAGAATGGATGCAGTACTCACTTGCTGCCACAGGCGGGGGTTGTCGGATCGACAGAAGGACATGCGGGGGGAGGTGATGGGAGCGGCGATCCAAACGCAGGCGGATGAGACACGACAGAGCAAAGCGTTAGTGCAGCCGAGCCAGGCGTGATATAGCCGCTGCGTTAGAACCCAGACTCTCTCTCCCCTTTGCTGCTGCTGATGCTGCTGATGGTGATGCTGATGCCGCTGCCGCTGTTTGAAAAGGAGCAAGCGTTATTGACGAACGGCGCCGGAACATGCGCTCACGCATGGAAACATCGAAAGCAAGCGTGGAGCAGCGTGGCGCGGTGAAGTCCGCTCGGGTCTCAGACACCGCGTGGGCGGCGAGCGATGATGCCCCGAGGGCCGCCTTCGCCAACCCACACTGACCAGCGTGGTGAAGTATGGTCAAACAACCCGCGTGACCGGCACGGCGTGCAGCGAGTGGCCTTCACGCAGGAGCGGATTGGCAAAGGGCTTGCAAGACAAGTAGAGAGCGCTTACTCCGTCACGTCATTTTAGCGCACTCAGTGTGCATTGCACGCTGGGTAATGGTAGCGTGGTACACGTGACGGTGGAAGAGGAGACCAAATACCCTATAAGAGGGGGCTCTCAAGAGCTTCCCTTCGTGGGGGGACCCTTCCGTCAGTAGTGGCGCGAGCAGGCAATTGCAGCCCTGCGCCTTTGCATTCTCAATAGCGCTACACAACGGTTATTCTCGTCCCTTTAACGTACATCGTACACTACCGAAACAACGTTATTCTATTGCGTCTGAGGCTCCCCTTGATCCAACAGCAAATTGGCAAAGTAACTATTATAAATCCTTATGCCTACTCAATATATCATCATCATTATTATTATTCTTGCGTTCATATCGCAGCAAACAAAATGGTCCTTTGTTCGCAGAAGCCAACGACGGACACCTCGCTCGTCGGCGGGCACGCGTCCATTGAGCTCTCGTGCCGAGAGAGAGGGAGGGAGACGGGGCAAAAATGTAATGCCGCCGTGCGTTCGACAAACTGCTGAGCGGCACGCAGATCGCGAGTTTGAGAGATCAAATCTTGGTTTGAAGTTGGGGGGGGAGGGGGTTCACTCAGCCCATCATATCTCCGGGGTCGATAAAGTAAAGTACAACTTTGTGGGGAATTCAACAGCAATTGTCCTGTGGTTAGGCTCGCGCCCTGCCATAGGAACGAGGAATTTTCCACCGCTGGCTCAAGGCCGTTAATGGGACATTAGCACCAATGCCTCAATGTTCATTCGAGGAAGATGAATCGCGATGACAGTTTTTTTGCAGCGCAACGCGAGCGAGCGAGCGCGAGCACTCACGCCCTCCGTGCGTAATGTGCACGAGGTGGAGCGGTGGCGCAGTGGTTAGCGCAATGCGGTATGAACCCAGCGAAGCTTTGTTCGATTCCCGGCTAACATCAGCGGGCACGTTGGTATAATCCCCTCGTATGTGAGAGTCTGGGGGATATGGGGTTCTAGCATTGGGTTGCCACCTCTTAGCTATAACAACACAACGGGACATGTGGGTAAGAGGAATATCTTACAGTACCAGAATGTGGTGTGAGTCTTAAGTGCTGTATCATTCACGATTGGAACCTCATTTGCCAGTAAAAAATATAATAATTGTTTTTTACCCATGTTGGACCAGATGACGCCAAAAGGCGTACGTGCGCCTTTTGGCGTCATCTGGTCCAACACCATGTGAGACTAGGCTCTAAGGAAAGCTGTCTCGGGTGTAGACCAATCAACTTCAAGGACAGTGCATACATTATCAGAGTTATGTTTTTGTTTGCATTATGACTGCAGGTATTGTGGTCTATGCAAACATGACTCCTTGTAAAAAGGTGTCAGTTTTGTTGCCAGATAGAAGGGTAAAAAAACAATTATCATGCTGTATCATTATTATGATTATTTTTACACAGCTGACAAACATTAACTTTGAATGCCCTCGAGAAGACCGGCAGATTTCCCAGAACAAGCAGCTACCGCAAAGAGAGGCGATGCTGAACGAACAAAAAGAGGCCAGGTGGCAACCTCGTCTGGGGGGAGGTGGCGGGGGTGCAGGGGTCTGAGAAAGGGGGCCCCCATTGTCAGAGACATCGGAAGGGGGGATAGATGGGGGGGGGGGGGGACCCACTTTCCACTCTGCCGAATCTCCTGGCCATTCTTGAGCCACTTGACCTCAGCGTTGGGGTCGTTCATCTCCACCACGAAGCGCGCCTTGGAGCCCTTGTCCACCTGGTATGCAGGGTCGAGCTTCTTGAGGAAGGCTGTGTCCGTCGGTCAGTTGGGTTGGTCAGTTGATTTAGTCGGCCGGTCAGTTGGTCGGTCGGTTAGTCGGTCGTGTCATTGATGATTGAGTTGCACGGGGCGAATGGAAGAGACAAACGGAGACGTTTCCATCATCAGCTTCAGAGAACGAGACAAAGATCCCCCGTATAGCCTCTAACAGTCTGTTGGGGCAAGTGGCTGTTAGCGAGCAGAAATTATGAAGGCCGGCACGGCACACGAAGGGTGTGGGTGGCCCGCACTACGCCCGATCACATTTGTCTCCCCGACGCTGATGTTTACACATCGCACCAGGAACTCGTTAAAGGCCGAGTCGACGTTAGGGGAGGCCCGAGACCGTTCCATATAACGGTCACTGATATTGACCGTGAGCGGAAATCGAATTCGGATTGCCGGGGTTCGTAGTGCAGTGCGTTAACCGCTGCGCCACCGCTCCCCACACACCCTCACACATACACACACACCCCCTGCTCGCACACACACACACACACACACACCACTCTCGCACACACACACACACACACACAGACCCGCTCGCACACACACACACACACAGACCCGCTCGCACACACGCGCACACACACACCCAACGCACACACACACACCCAACGCACACACACACACCCAACGCACACACACACATACACCCAATGCACACACACACACATACACCCACTCACACACACACACACACACCCCCCGCTCGCACACACACACACACCACTCTCGCACACACACACACAGACCCGCTCGCACACACGCGCACACACACACCCACACATACACCCAACGCAAACACACACATACACCCACGCACACACACACACACACCACTCTCGCACACACGCACAGACCCGCTTGCACACACACCCCTCGCACACACACACATACACACACGCACACACACGCTCGCACACCTGCGCTCTTGGTCTTCTCGGCCTTCATGCGCCGCAGCCTCTTCAGCATGCCGCGCAGGTCGGTGATGCCATGCTGGAAGGCGATCTTCTCGTAGTCATGCGGGTTGGCGCTCTTGAGCAGGTTGAAGACGTCCTCGTCGGGACCCGTCTCCTGCACCTCCTTCAGCTCTCTGCAGGGGAGCAGCAGGAGGAGGAGCAGAAGAAGATTTAGGAGGATGGAGCGGAGAGGAGGAGGATGGAGGATGGAGCGAGGAGGAGGAAAAGGAGATTTAGGAGGATGGAGCGGAGAGGAGGAGGAGGCGGTGTAGAAGAGAATGAGGCGAAGGGATCGAGTAGGGCACGGATCGGAAACCAAAAGAGCAAGAAGAGAGCCATCTTTTTTCGAATTCAGTGGGAAAAAATTAACCCATAAAAACAAAGTTTTTCACTATAAATCCTTTATATGCGTGGCGGCTAGAGTCCTCTCGTCCTCTGGCTTGAGATGGCTGCCACCTATGGGTCAGATGATTGCATGCCAGCATTAAGCAATTGGTAATTAAATATAATATTTTTGTCCTAAAAAGTGTAAAATTTTGGAAAAAAAATTCAGGAACATTAATTGTCACGCACAACGAGTCTGTGTGGAAAATGTCAGTTTGATTGGATCACGGGAAGTGGGGTAAAAAACGACCGAAAGATTTGCACGGTCGTAAGCAAGCGAGCAAGCAAGCAAGCGCGCAAGTGAACTTAATATAAAGGATTTAAAAAAATAAACTTTTTGTCGAGAGCCGCAATGCAATGTGAACACTAGACGGCGGCCCTCAACAAATAATGTCAACGAAGGAAGTCCTTAAAGAGCCGCATGCGGCTCCTGAGTCGCAGTTTGCCGACCCCCGAGGTCGGGGGACGGGGGAGGGAGTCGAGGTTTGTTCACGTGAAGAGGTGAAAGGGTGCACGGGGCTCATTGCAATCGAGCACTCGTCATGGAGCCATGAGCGGCGGCGTCGTCGTCGCTTCATGCTCTGCGCCACCAACTCGGCAGCCGAGTTAGATTTCCATCCACAGCGAACGCCAGCGGCGAGTCCCCCTTCACCGAAGCCACACCGACCAGCG
>CM025620.2:11116462-11139476 GCA_014621495.2 Entosphenus tridentatus | reverse complement strand
ACTTTTTGTGACGCCGTGTGACGATGGGGGGGGGGGGTCAAAAATCGTCCAAAATCGCGTGACGTCATTTCTGATAGTATATGATGCATTGTATTTGAAACTGATTGGTCCACACCAGAGACAGCTTTCTTTAGAGGCTCGTCTCAAACAGTGTTAGACCAGAGGACGCCAAAAGGCGAACAGCACAAAGACAATCCCACGATCAGGACATTGAGAGCTCTGGGTGAGAAGCTACATTATGCGACCTCCCTTGCCAGTATCAAAATGTCAGAATAGGTGTTACCCTTTCTGGCAATGAAACAGTTGTGTTAAGATGTTAAAACATCAAAAAGAAACCTTGTGCAAGGAATAGTGTCAGCATTAACCACATATACTTGTCCTGATAGTGCATCGTCTTTGTGGTCTAACACTGTTTGAGACTCGCCTCTAAAGAAAGCCGTCTCTGCTGTGGACTAATCAGTTTCAAAGAAAAGTGCATCATATACTATCAGCATGTTATTTTTGTTCGCATGTTCACCACAAGTATATGTGCTTAATACAGTAACATGATTCCTTGCAAAGGGTTTCTGTTTGGTGTTTTAACAGCTTAACACACCTGCTTTATTATTTTATTTTCTACCTACGTGACTTTACCGAAAGAACCAAAGAGTATGGATTCCTGCAGTCACGAAAGCTTCAAATCAAGATAGAAAGGGTAACACATATTCTTATTTTTTATACTTTGATAATGGCAAAACAGGTCCCACTTAGTTCATAGCCGTCAACCCATACGGTTTACCCCGTATTCTTGTAAAGGAACATTAGTTTAGGTCCACACGGCGTACAGCCCTTTCAATTTGGGCAAAAAAGTGTCTAATTGTTTGTGGAAATCCCTTGTGATGGGACTTTGTAGGATGAACATTGAGATAAGGACACGGGGTGACCAATGTCTGAATTGGTCTGTCATGAGGTAGGCACTGATAATGGGTTGACAGGTATGCAAGCTCGTTACGATCCTGTAAATCGAGCAGGGGTATATAGTGAAGGTTTTAGCGACGTTGCCTGTCCACAGGGCCTTGGGTTCCAAGCCCCTGCCTTGAGTGAAGAGCGCGTGTGACCATAACCCATTAACATAGCTTCCGATCATGATCGAATCGTACCATCATAATCAATAACTTGTTGCGACCATTGGAAACCTCATTTGCCAGTAGCAAAATATGATAATTGTTTTTTTACCCTTTTATCTGGCAACAAAGCTGACACTTTTTTTTAGGAGTCATGTTTGCATTGACCACAATACCTGCAGTCAGAATGCTCTCATACTCTGATGGTGCATTGTCTTTGAGTTGTGCGCCTTTTGGCGTCATCTGGTCCAACACCATGTGAGACTAGCCTCTAAGGAAAGCCGTCTCGGGTGTGGACCAATCAACTTCAAGGACAGTGCATACATTATCAGTTATATTGTTTTGTTTGCATTCCGACCGCAGGTATTGTGGTCTATGCAAACATGACTCCTTGTAAAAAAGGTGTCAGTTTCGCTGCCAGATAAAAGGGTAAAAAAACAATTACCAACTTGTTGCGAGTTCATGGGTGTATTTGTTTGCCACGGCTAATAGCAGCAAAACAAGAATAGCAATACTGCAGTGGATGGAGCATTGTGCAGTGACCCCCTTTGGTTCCTGCATTCAGACCTTCATCCAGCAATGGATCGATCACGGCCGGTCCCGACGAAGACGACGGAGCGCATCTTGTTCGACACGTAGCCGCCCTGACCGCTGTGAATCAGCTGTCGGGGCAGCCGTGCACACGTGGACAAGTGCCACGTGGCTTCGTTGCCGCTTGTTGTTGTGGCGGCTCCCAACGCAAATCTAAACAGACCCGGATCGGGGCGGTTGCTACATCACCCCCCCCTACACACACCGCTTATCCACAGAGCAAACCCGGACACGTCTCTAAAGTCAGCCAAGGGGACAGCATTCGTTCTAGATTTGACTTGCATCCCACTGGGATTTTTGCACACAGCGTTGGTGTACGGTGTTTTTTCTGCAATATTTTGCTGCCTTTTCTTGGATTTTCTGTTTGCACTTAGTCGAATATTCACTTTAAGATGTTTTTTGTTCATTGCAGTTGCACCCGATTCAAGAGCCGAATGGCTCACAGGGCTATACCTAATAAATGAACTTGAAGCTTTCGTGACTGCATGGATTCATACTCTTAGGTTTATTATTTATTTTTTTACCTATGTGACTTTACCGAAAAACCCTGAGAGTATGACCGCATTCTTCTTCATTGAAAGCCCCGCGGGAATCACTGGCGGCACCTGACAAAACGCAAATGTGAAAAGACCCCCCCCACCCCATCGTCGTGCTGTCAAACTCCCAATGGTTTTACATGTGTGGCTGCCCTCGCACGCTTATCTAATCGGCGAAAGTGCCGAAAATTAGTGGCGGAAAATCCACGATTCCAGAGTTGTAGCTCACACGGCAATTCGAAATAAAACTTCAAAACTGCTCAATCGCCGGGGGCTATGTTGTTTTCCCCAAAGCATCCATAAAGTAGTAAGTGTTATCAACCTTAAAACAAAAAAACACGGATGTTGGCAACGGCTATTCCAGCCCTAAAAAGTTAGGTTAGATGAACTTTTCGTGGGACGTGTTCGAGATGCAAATGTAGAACTCCCGCACGTAGCCAACAGTGCTAATCGAAGTTGCGGGTGACTGACAAGACATCGAGTGTGGATAAGAAAACTCAAACTCTCAAAGCATCCAATTACTGTTCTGCTGTCCGTCACACCGGGGATCCCCGCCACTTAAAGCGACGATTCGATTCATTTCAATTGAGATCTCATTCCACGGGGCTGTTTTCGTCAATGGTTGGATGCACGTCTCTTGGGAGAATTCTGCATAGGACTTAAATCATGACACCCCCCCCCCCCACCGTTGGAATAAAATTAGGCAAAAGGACAAAAATTATTAAGTTAAAAGATGTCCTGTTGGAGCTTAATTTTCCTCTCGGATGTTTTCCAGAACGCTGTTCGGCTGGCTTGGCAGTAGAGATTCAAATCGGCATACGGCAACTACGAGTGCAAAAGTACACCACGTTCCGACAATCGCAGGACAAAAAAGAATGCAAGAGGACGGATGCGGCGCCGCCAATGTAGAGGTCAGAAACAGCCTTCCCACAGCTCCTTCTCCAGCTCAAGCAACAGGGACACACGGGACTACGAGGGCAGTGTGCGTTTTATTGAAGTCGAGTCGTGTGTGTGTGTGTGTGTGGTGGGGACGAGACCCCACACCCCGGTGGTCTGGGTTTCCAAAACCTCCCCCCTAGAGGGTGAAATGATCAAGTGCCGAGCCATCCGATGATCTCCGTCCCAGCGACTCCGCTCGGTGGAGTCGCCGGCGACACGCGGAGACCGAGAAGGCGATGCCGCAGAGGAGAGCCGTGCCGAGCGCCAGCGCCGAGAGGGCTGTCGGCACGACGGGAGGGAGCGAGTCGCTCCACAGCGAAGCCGCTGCCCTCGCACGAACGCACAAAAAAAACACGCGCACCCACACACACACCCAAGCCGAAATTCGCTACCAAGTGACAATGTTGTCGCCGCAGTATTTGCCGTGCCAGGCGAGGTGTGTGAACATTGAGGTCACACGTGAAGTGTCAAAAGCGAGGGTTTTGACTGGAAGATGCACCCACCGCGCTGGGCAGCCTACTGCACCAGCTTGCTGCGTTTTAGTCGCTAGGCACTCGGTCTTTGATGGAGGGAGATTGCCTCTAACAAATACATCACCACCACCCTATACAGTCCGCAGACTTTTAGGGCAAGTGTTGTTAAAGAGCACCTATTTTAAAAAAAAACACCAGTAGGTTGGCAGTGGTAAAACGTGTGCCCACATTAAGCTTGATGGTCGTGTAGGCCCTGGATTAGATTTCCACTCGGGCATCTTTATGTGAAGTTCTGAAGGTCTCCCCCCCCCCCTCCCCTTTGGATTTCTCGGTTTCCTCCCATAGCATAAAACAAAACCACACACACACACGAGTGCAGCCGGTATTGGGGACAAAGCCATCCCAATGACGACAGATTCTGCACATTACTCAATTAGAGATCACACATGGCAATATCACCCCCTGCCCCCCAACTGCAACAAACTCAGAAAGGGGCCCTCCCCTCCTAAAAAACCCCACAAAATTGTCTTTTAGACTCCGGGAGACGACTTTGGTGGGTGAAACACGCGACGATGCCGAAGCAGCAGCAGCAGCAGAGTGTCCTCACCGCGGGCCTCTCTCAACTGCATCGGCAGCTCACGCGGCACCTCCAGGAGCCGCAAGGGGCCTACAGACGCCAAGCCCCGGGGTAGAATTGCGTCCCAGTCACGGGGCCTCGGGTCCGACACACTCCCTGCGACGGAGGGAGGGGTGACAGACGGGAATTGTGGGATGGTATAGATACAAAAACAAAGATTTCCCCCCTGTATAACCTCAACAGAATGTCGGGGCAAGTGCTGTTAGAGAAGACCCATCATGATGCAAGCTGGGTATTTGCTCTTAATAGGATCATTCCTCGATTTGAATTAAGTTGCCTTAAATATAATGCAAGTGTTTATTGCTTTCAGATTAGATATTGCTTTGGGGGTGGGGGGGCAAACCCCCCCAGTATCACGCTAAATCTCTGCCACACAGGAGGCCTTCACAGCCATCTCTTGGGGACCACCCCCACAGTCGACCCGCTTGGGGCAGGAGGCCACAAGTGTGGCGAGTGGACACGGCACCCGCACGTACTCTGGCGGCGCGCCACGCAGGCAGGAGGGACGCAGTTGGCGTCTCCGTCGCGACAAACAACGGCGCTGCAGTGGAAGAACACCTAGCGGGGGCAGGGAGGAGATGTTCGGCGCAAAGATCAGCGACAAATACCGTCACAGGCGTTGAGGCTTCAACCGTGGAGAGCGTCAATCGCTGCCACCACCACCACACACGTACCATCACTAAGGGTTACTACATTTTTATTTAAAGCTTTCGTGACTGCAGGGATTCATATTCTTGGTTCTTTCGGTAAAGTCACGTAGAAGGGAAATAATAAAATAATAAAAATTTCTTTATATTATTTTACAACTTCACTTGTCATTGGCATGGCAGTTTAAGGAATTGCACCGAACGATTGCTCGGCAGAAGCGGTGGTCACTTTTTACAGTATCGAATCTCCATTGCTGGTGGTCTCTTCTCAGTGTAGAATCGGCCTTGCTGCTGATCACTTCTCACAGTATCGAATCGTCCCATGCTGGTGGTCGGTACTCAGTGCGCCGATCGACGAGTGTAAGTAACGGAGACGGGCAGGGGGAGAGAGGTGGGAGCTCACCCGGTCGTAGATGGCGTTCGGGCTTGCGCCCACGACAAACACAAACGTCTTCACCTCGAACCGCTTGTAAAGTCCGGGCAGGGGAACGTCCGGAGTCTCCTCGACGCCAAGGACCACCGTCTTGTAGTTGTCTCCGTCGAAAGGGCAGCTGGCAAGGACATGGAGGGCATTGTTAGGACTCGACTCGATTCGAAAAACGGCCGTAATATATCGCCAGCCACCAGCAGGGAAGGTTTCAGACACCAGAAGCTGCCGATCACAAAAAACGCGCAACATTGCAGAGTTCCCAAAGTGTCCGAGCTTCAGCGAAGAAGTCGGACCCACAAAAACACAATTGCCATGTTTGCCGGTGATGAACACACACCTGCAAAGCTTTTGGCCAAAATTTGACAAAATTACTTTATCCAACATGTAAAATGGGAATTCCATGTGCAAGTTGAGTAAAGTGCGTCTGTATTTCCCCATCATTATGTACATTAGTCCGCAATTTACTTAACGATCCATCCATCTGCTGCTTTCTAGTCGGTCCCACTATGGCCAAACCTGCCATTGCACCTTGCTGCTCAAATCAAACATTGTAGGAAGTTCTCGAACCGGGAGATGGAAATCCCACATTCCTATGGCAGGGACTAAAATAAACACCAATAGAAAATTAATGGTTACGATTGATCAAATCACTGCCGTTGAGATTGTAGGGGGTGCACGGGACCGCGAGGGTAAAAAAAACACTTATACCTCCGTTATCTTTAGACATGTACAGGCAATACTCAGTTTACACGCTTGTGGTAATACCATTTTGGAACGACGCGTACTTTTTTTATTTAGACCTTTTGACATACGCGAGAGGTTATTTTCGGAACAACGTCGCCCGCAACGCGAGGCAAGCCACCCCTAGCCTGGCACAAACGGCGTTGCCAGCAACCAGTGCGGTACGAGAACTCGTGAAGAGATAACCAAGAACAGGGGTGGCTGGATGTCAAACATCCGGAGGGGAAGGTAGGCCTCGGCAAGGTAAGGTAATTGTACCCTGTTTACCGGGTAAAATGGTAAAGGTAAAGGGTAAAGGTGTCGACATGCCAAAGGGTAAGAGTAAAAGGTAGGGTAAAAAAGGTAGGCTCGTTACTTTTTACCTTTTACCTTACCTGCTAAAGGGTAAAAGGAAGGGTAGAGTGATTGTATTGTGGTAAGGTAAAAGGTAGGGTAAAGGTAGGCTCGTTGTTTTTACACTTTTACCTTACCTTGCCGAGGCCTAGGGGAAGGGGCACAAGGTGGTGAAGGGGTAATTAATGAGAAGGTAGTGTAGCAAGAGAACACAGGTTGGTTAACAATTAAAGGGACCGAGTATTATTTTGCGTACATGTATTGCGTTGATATAGG
The DNA here is from genome assembly GCA_014621495.2 of Entosphenus tridentatus. Taxonomy (NCBI): domain Eukaryota; kingdom Metazoa; phylum Chordata; class Hyperoartia; order Petromyzontiformes; family Petromyzontidae; genus Entosphenus; species Entosphenus tridentatus. The sequence goes on along the minus strand of CM025620.2, from coordinate 11,132,770 downwards.
CTAGGATAATAAGCGATTGTGCGCGAGTGAAATCCCCGAACCCCCTTTACCATTATTTTTCTCATTGGAAAGTTTGCATTTTGACGCAAGCGATTTTGAGATACGCATCTTTCGCGTATGGCCAAGGAGTGGCTGCACGAGTAATTATCAATCCCTACGCGAGTCCCCGCTCTCGCTCGCTCGCTGACCCGTCCTGCAGGATTGGCCACAGGATGGGGCCGGCGCGGTCGGGGCCCGGAGTAGCCCAGCACGTGGGAAGGAGGAGGACGAGGCGCGGGTCGGCGTGGTCGAGGAGGCGAACCTCCAGGAAGATGGGGTCGCGGAGGACCTTGATGACGGGGAAGACCGAATAGTAGGCGGAGTACGACTCGTCTGGGGAGCGGAGCGGCGAGATCGCGCAGACGACAACGTGCACACGCAGAATGGTGACAAAGATTAAACATCCCCCCCCCCCATCCGATAGTTGGAGATGCGCTTAGATTTGTTATCGTTGTGAAAAAACACTTAACTTTGAAAATAACACCAGTCACTTAATTTATTCCGTCAATCAATCATCATTCATACGGTTTATTCCTTCACGACTGAATTGCTCAATTCTATCAGTTGTTCACCTCCCCCCACCCCTCATAGTTCATTCACTTTCCATCATTCATCCCACTTTTAAAAAATCGCCTCGTTTCATCAACAACAAAAAATTACTTCACCCATTTAATTCGCTCCTTCGACTCATTTCACAAACACGAAAATTCCCCCCCCCCCGTCCCCACCACCTGTAGCGAGGCGCATCTCCACGCCGAGGTCCCCCCTCTCGTGGGCGGGGAGCGGAGGAGTCGGCGTGGGCATGGCCAACTGCATCGTCCCCTCCACCACCCCCACGTAGCGGCAGCGCAGGGTGAAGCTGCGGCATTCAACAGGGAACACGAATCGCAATGATCAAGCCACTGCTAACGCCCCCCCCTCCCCCCATCTCTGAACAGGCTGATCACAAATACAAAACAAATTATCTAGAAAATCGGTTTTCATGCTCGCGATACGGACACAATTGCATGCGATGACTTTCAATAATCTGTACGTTATGCGCAACCGTTGTTTCATTTATCAAATGTATTCTTCAAAACAAAAAACACTCGCATCCTCTTCCCATTCATCCATTTAATTTGGTCGATCCTCGAGTACCTGCAAAGCATTGCTGCTCCGAGTCATCGTGCTCCATCGCATCTTTCCAGCTTTGTCCGTCAAAATAAATTGGTCGTGCCACCAATTTACCAATGTGCCCAAAGGGGAACGTTTTTAATCCGTTCGATATCAGCTTAGCCATCGCCATCCCCCACTTCCACAGTTAAGAAGCCCCATCATCACCGTTCACCACCACCACCAATGCAGAACTTTTCACACCACCACCACCACCACCCCTTGTGGTGTCGAGCAGCGATTGCGATGCCGTGACGGTGGCGGCAGCGCGCCCGCCGGACGTGGACTCGAACCTGTAGGTGCCGGACCTGGTGACCTTGACGTCGTCCTGCGTGCACACGTCCCGCTCGGCCGCCACCGTCGCCTCGTACACCACGCCGCCACCGCCCTCCTCCACCTGGCCGCGGCGTTGGGGGGACAAATAAAAAAATTAACCCGTAAAAACAAAGTTTTTCACTATAAATCATTTATATGCGTGGCGGCTAGGGTCCTCTCGTCCTCTGGCTTGAGATGGCTGCCACCTATGGGTCAGATGATTGCCTGCCACCATTAAGCAATTGGTAATTAAATATTTTAAAAAATTGCCTAAAAAGTGTAAAATTTTGGAAAAATTATTTTCACGAAAATAAATTGTCACGCACAACGAGTCTGTGTGCAAAATGTCAGCTCGATTGGATCACGGGAAGTGGGTTAAAAAACGACCGAAAGATTTGCACGGTCGTAAGCGCGCAAGCAAGTGAACTTAATAAAGGATTTTAAAAGGTTTGCATTCACCCCGGACAGCCACAGCAGTCTCCCCACACCACCCCCCACCCCCCCCCCATCGACTCGTCTTCACGAGGAGGATTCCAGTCCTGTTGCTACAAATTGTGGGTGGGGGGGGAATTATTACGTGGAAGGAAATCGGAGCAGAGAAAACCGAAACAGATTATTTACACTAGAGGAATCTGATCAGCTATGAAGCTCGTTTTAACCGATGCCCGGCAGCACGTGTATGGGCGAGGGGGCACCGCTCCATCCCCGTACAGCTGGCGATTAGCCCACTTGCTGTACTGCTTTCCCCCCCGACGCTTCAGGCCATGACACCTCTACACCCAGTTAATGTTGCATGAAGAGCGGAGGGGGAATTGTTTCTACAATGCACTGGGGGGCTGCAGGAACTGGAGATGCCTGCGAAGATAAGGACCTCCCCCGTATAGCCTGAACAGACTGTTTGGGCAAAAGCTGTTACAAAGCAGCACCTATGAAGGCCGGCACGGCACACAAAGGGGTGGGTGGCCAGCACCACGCCCGGCCGCCTTTGCCTTCCGAGTGGCGATGTTACCACAACGCACCCAGTAACTCATCGAGGCCAAGTAGACCCAGACGCACCGGCACAAACACGCTCGTCGCCAGGGCGCCGAGATGTTAACTACCTCGCCTGGAAGAAGAGGAGATTGTGGGTTCGATACCGACGCTTGTATATTTGGATATTCTTTGGGTCTCTCGGTCAAGTCACGTAGATCGGTTCAAAGAAAATAAGAAAAAATAACTACGACGTTTCGATCGCAACACAAGTAATTGTCATCGGGAAGAAAAAATAACGATCTCTTGTGTTGCGATGGAAACGTCGTAGTTTTGTTATTTTCTTTGAACTTATCTACGTGACTTTACCGAAAGACCCAAAGAATATGAATTCCTGCAGTCACGAAAGCTTTAAGTCAAGATGTATATTTGGAGTTCGCATGGATTTTTCTCCAGGTCCTCTGGTTTTCCCCTCCACGATTCGGAAACAGGCGTTTTAGAGAATGTGGCCGCGATAAATTTCCAAGTGAAAAAAGGCACACTTCATTCGGCGATCATTTGTGGCCAGGTCGCTTCTGAAAAAGAGCGACATAGCTCAGTGGGGCCTCGCCTGTTAAGAGAAAAATGTTTGTAGTTTATAAAATCATAGTTTGAGACTGCATGCCCAGAACACATCAACTGTGGCCCCGCACTCCCGTTCACCCCCCCCCCCTCCCCCGTCCCCACCCCCCCACGTCCCGTACCTTCCACAGGGCCCCACACTCCTGTTCACCCCCCCCCCGCCACACTGCCCCCGTCCCCCCGCCCCACACGTCCCGTACCTTCCAGACGGCCCCACACTCCGCGACGCCGAAACGGAACACCGCAAAGTCGTCGTCGAGGTGGACGAGGCCGCAGGCGCGCGACTCAGAGCCCTGCACCCTCACCGAGCTCAGGTTGAGGCCGCTGGCCGGGCCGCTGGGCACCACGAGGACGAAGTGGCCGTCCCGCGTGCACACTGCGGGCAGCGGAGGGAGGGGAAGGGAGGGAGATGAGCGAGCGACGCCGGTGAAGAGATTTCCTCGTGGTGGCACGAGGCTGGGTGGTGGTGGTAGCAGGGTGGGCATTAAAGATCCCGTAGGTCAGTGTTCGTCGCTACAAGGCCCACGGGCTACTGGCCGTCCCTGGTGGCCTTTAGTGTGCCCCCCCCCACCCCCGTGATTTCAAACCCCAATGGTTTCACATGTGTGGCGACACTTCACACCAATATCTTACCGGCAAAAGTGCCCCCCCCCCTCCCCCTCTGAAAATACGTGAACCACTGCCGTGGGTTATAGCTTGGATCGGTGGATCCAAGCGTTTGTCTCGCAAGGCGCGAAGTTTTGGCTTTTAGTCGTGGCACGAGGTTAATGTTGCGAGCCAAGATTGGAGACGGTGGCGTTATTCATAGACCGTTGGTGCGAGGCATGGGATTGTCCAGTGGTGGAGCGAGGGTGACGGGGACAAGGTATCATTGGGGTGGCAGTCCTCATGAGCGCTGCAATCCACCATCTGGCTCATCGTCCAAGGTGAGATGGTCGGCAGAGGGCACGAGATCTTCATGGTGGCAAATGGCTGGTGGTGGCAGATAAGGCAAGCAGGGCAGCATCCCTTCAAATCTCAAGGTTTTCTTTGTTCAACCAGGAGAGAATGCAAGAGAGCAGAATAGAATCTCATTGGCAATTGTGACCTGGGACATTATGTCCACTAGTCAGGGGGGGGGGGGGGCAACGATTGCTTCCCGTGTGGACAATCCTAATAGAGTAATTTGTGGTGTAACTTTCGAAATTGGCAAATGTATACCCCGGAAAAGGGACAAAGGCCTAAACTCCCACGAATCAGGAGATTTATTCATGCAGAGCTCTGCATCTTGACGTTCCGGCTGACTGAATAATACAATTAGCGTGTGCAGGCCGGCCCAGTCACGTGACGATGCTGGTCAGTCTCAGCGGGAGCTTTTGGGGGTCACCAGGTTCATAGCGCATCAACGCCGTCCACCCACGACGAGAGAGAGGCCCCCGCTCCACGCGTCCCTCTCAAATCGCGTGCCACGCTCGTGCAGTTACCAGAATTCCCATAGATGCACGTCGACCGTTCACCGCCGCCACCGGCATCTTCATAGCAGCAGCCCTTGGCGAGACACGAGTCCAGGCCGGCAGACGGAGAGTCGCAAAGCGGCCGAGAGGACAGGGACACGCGGCAGTCCGAGTCACCTGGGTGGTGCAGTTGGGGGGGGGGGGGGGGGAGGCAGCAAGGTGGACATCACTGGTCAATCATCATCAGTCAAGTCTGCCACAACTCAAATTAACAGAGGTTTGTGTGCACCGTACATAGCCAACTGCTCAAATGGGTTGGCTACATACGGAGGTGTAGAGCCAGTTATAGTCCTGCACACGGCTACTCGTGGCCATTAGCATGATCAGAAGTTGGCATCCTGACATCATGCAACAAGCTGGCACAGGGAGATGTTCACTAGTTGCCTGATGGTTGAGAAGAATGGTTTAGCCTTTATCGATAATCCATCGTTATGTCCCGCGAGGCTTATTGTCATCTTCGATCCATCACAACCATCTCGATCTCTCCTCCACCGTCATCGCCACAATCTCCATCGTCAACCCGTCGATCACTACCACCACGTGACATTGACGAAGGTGGAGATCACCGTTGAGTGGAGAGGCCCACGAGACTCAAAGACACTATTAGGGGGCAGACATCATTTTTTTGTTACTATGGTAGAGGTCACAATGAAGCCTGAGGTCAAACGGATGACTGGGGCAGATGTCACAATGATGAGTCAATCATTGAGGCGAGGGCAAGGTGCAGCTCCAGAGCCGCATGCAGCTCCTCTAAGAACTGCGTCACGATCTTAAGGATCGTCTCGTATTCACGTGCACTGCGGCTCTTGAAAGTTATTTTATTTGCCGAATTGAAAGGGGGAAAAAAATGGCTATTGTCAAGTTGGTTGACGACCCCTGGATTGGGGGGGGCGGGGGTCACGATGTGCATCGTCTCCGCTTACCGACCACGAGCGAACGAGGCCCCAGGACACAGGAGACGGAGAAGGTTGATCGAGACGTCACTCGGTACGCCGTGGTCTCCATCACAAACACCATGCGCCTGATCGAGCCCTGCGGAGGAAATCGTCAGTTGGGCCAGAGCCCTGCAGCTTGGTAGAGTCGGCGGCGGGGGAAGAGCCGCCCCCCCCCCCCCCCACCTCGCCATTAACAGATTTTAACGTGACCAGGAATCAAAACTCGGTGGTCAATGGGTTTGTAGCGCATCACTCAAATCACTGCGCCACTGCCTCCCCAAACAGTGGGTCCGGAAGTTGAAAATAATTAATAGGATTTTTTTTTCATATGCAGGGTGCAAAAAAAAAGTTAACACTTATATGGGACTACCGTTTTTAAATGGGAAAATAACGGATAACAACATGGAAACAAGATAACAAATGTGCTGTATATATGCTCCAAGCACGTGTGCTGTTTCATTCAGACGCTGTCGCCTCGACAGACCTGGTTTCACCTGAGGACGGCTGCTTGCGTTGTGGCCGAAACGTCGTGATAATTATTTTATTATGTTTTATTTTTATTATTTTATTACTTCCCTTCTACGTGACTTTACCCAAAGAACCATGAAGACGCCAGCAAGGGCTAGGGGTTGATCCTCTCTCACCGCGGTCCGCTTACCAACGCGGTCGCGTAACAGCCGTCGTTGGGAGCCGAAAACTCGAGGCTGCCGTCCGCAGGCCTCTCCAGCCGGAACTTGCAGCCGCTGGGAGCGGAGTTCACGTTCACCAGATTCCCCGCGGCATCTGGGCACCAGCAACAACTTTTAACTACAGCAGAGCCGGTGTGTCCCCCCCCCCCCCCCCCCAGCAAAGCCATTTCAAAGTTTTATTAACTGCAAATTCAGCCAACGAGGTACTGGCCTGACAAAAATTCCTCCTCGTCCTTGGTTCAAGATTTGTGAAGATTACCGACGAACGAGTTTAAAGCCAAAGATGAGGTGCGGCGCATCGTTTTTGACGGGTGGGTCACGTGGCCTTCAGGTAGGTGGCCGATAACGTTACGAAATGTTTAGTTTGTTCAATGCATTCCCACTTCAAATCGGCCACCCCCCTCAGGTGACGCGACTGCATTGTCAGCTCAGGGGGTGCGGCAACGAGTGAGGTTGGGCGCCCCGATCTTCGATTTGTCTCGCGCAGTGGCACCTCGCGGCTGTTAGAAAGCGCGTGTTTCTCCTCTTGCCCAATCACATCATTAAGCTCACGGTCTCGAACATTTAACGCTATCGGGGTGTTCCGTCTTAGCAAAATGCAGCCACGACAGCGCCGCAGAACCGCTTGAAATATAATCATTGACGTGTATATAATCAAATATCCCCGAAACAGAGTTCTATTTTCATAATGAAAGGTTTTTGGGTTAGATTGTGTAAATATAAATGTGTCGTAACCCTCCACCACCCGACACAGCCTACGTGTTAAAGAGTTATATGTGAAAGCATTTTCATATTAATTAACTTAAACCGCGTTATAAGTTATTTTATACTGTTACAAAACCACATCTCGTGGTGCTTGTCAAGGGCCCCCCTTGCCCCCAACTCGTGCCTTTGGCCACCAGGAAGGAGGGGCCAATGCACCCCCTGCCTGCCCCACACGCTAGTTAATGTCACCGGCCACCGTGTACAATGATCTTTACGTACCAGCTCTTCGCAAAAACCACTGCCGGACTAAAGCCCCCCCCCTCTCCTCCTCGCGAATGCCGTTTCAGTCGTACGTGTTGTTTAAAACGATGTGCACCACACCAGTCACTGCGGGTTTGTGAAGGCGTGGCCGAGGAACGGTTTAAGCAAAATCGCTCACAACCGATGTTAGCCATGGCCAGGAATCGAACTCGCGTAAGTGGGTTCGTGGCGCAGTGCACGTAACAATTAGGTGTTACACACAACGTAATCCTCGTTACTCAGGACGGGCTCACCCGACTCAGAGCACTTTCAGGCGGGTCAAGCATTGGGGGTTTGTGACGTCTGACCGAGCAGATATCCGGAGTTACTCCCTTCAGTTCCACAACGAAGAGACTGGCCCGTTATTCGACTGGATGTTGTCATCATCCCAGCTTACAATAACATTGATCTACAGCTGTACTATTTTTTTTTTGACCAGAAGCGCCGAAGCGACAGCCTATGCCAATTTGCAACAACGACTGCCACAGTAAAAACAACTTTACCCTCGCGAACAGTTTGAGTCGATCGGAGGGGATGACGAGGGGGGGGGCAATCGCCCAGGCACCACCGCTCACCTCTAGCGCTCAGCAACACAAGGCCCCAGCCCAGCGCTTCCCTGGGCATCACGAAGCCGATTGTGTCGACCCCACAGCGCACCAGGGACTCTGGGGAGGGGGGGGGACATCCAAAAAGCGCGATACAACAATAACAAAAACACCTTAAATCGTGATTCACATTGCAAGTGCAAAATGCTGCACCACCCTTCTTATTTCGTGTGGCTCCTGGTGTCGTTGTGCAGAGCAACAGCTCACAATTTCACATGCAGGTGGGCCAAGCGCACATAACAGCGATATCAGCAGCAGCGGAGTGCATCGTCGCTGCGATGTCGCCTTCGTATTTGAGGATCGGGGCATTGCGTTGTTACACGGTCCCGTCCTGGATGACCACAGTCGCACCACTACTACTGGAGAGGTTTTTTTTTTTTGGGTCCATTTGTGCATCAGGTATCCGCATCTGCCGTGGTTTGTGCGGTGGATGAGATTTAGGGTGGAGCACGAGTTTTGTGGAAGATCAAACCCAGGGTTATTCTGCATTTGGTCTGTCACAAGGTGTTGGTTTGCGAGTTCTGTAACCAATCGGTTGCGACGAGAAGAGCTTCGAGAGATGTATTTATTTTTTTTGGAGAAGGGTAAGAAAATTACGGGGCAAAGAGGCAACATGGGATGAAGAGTACGGTAGAAGCAGTGGCAGAGCTATCGAGTGTGCAGGTGGTGTAACTGCACCAGAGTCCACGTGCAGTAAGGGCCTAGACACTGGGTCACATGGGGGGGGGGGGGGGGCAATTGCACAGACGTTTACAACCAGTGCACTGGAGTAGGAACCGCGACTAGGAGCCACAGGCTTGAGACTGTAGAGCAGGGGTAGGGAACGTCCGGCCCGCGGGTCGTATGAGGCCCGCGAAATCATTTGGTGTGGCCCTGCCAAGGCAACCGCAGGCGGGACTCGAAATTCAATACATCGAGGAGCAAACCTGGAAAAGCAGTTGCGAGTCGCAACATCATCAATACCCAGCTAACATCAGACACCTCACCAAAGAGATGCAGCTCCAGCCATCCCATTAGGGGTGAGTTAATTAAATGTTTGACCAAATATAACGGGCTAATTTTTAAGTTGATACATTTTTTTATGGCCCGCGAATGATGTTATAAATATCCAAATGGCCCTTGGCAGAAAAAAAGTTCCCCACCCCCTGCTGTAGAGACTTGATGTGGTGTGCCGGGTGCAGAAATATTTCAAGGGTTGTGGACCCAGAGAGACCGGCCTGAAATGAGGCCCCGTGGTGTTTGTCTCGTTACCTGCTAGAGGCGGTGGGTCCACTTGGCCACGTGCGCTGCTGACGATTAGTGCCACCACGAGAACTCTGAGAAAAGGGGGTCAAATGTACAAAAGTCACACTACTTAACCAGGTTCCCCCCCCAGGTAGCCTTATCAGACTGTGGGATCAAATTGGTGTTAGCGAGCGCCTATTAAAGGGCAGAACGGGGCACACCGAAGTTGTGGGGGGTCAGAAAACACGCACGGCCGTCGTTTGACTGTCGTGCTGATGTTCACGCAATGAAAGCGATTATTCATTTAAAAGGGCGAGATAATTCGTTCATATTGCACACACACACACAAACCACACCCTGCACACAGACCACACTGTTCCTTCATGTTAGCGAGCACCTATGAAGGCCGGCACGGCGCGAGACGGGGTGGGGTGGCCAGCACCACGTTGAAGCGCCTCCATGCTGATGTTGTTTACACACACACCGCACCAGAGATAATCATTTAAAAAAGACCGAGTCGACCTAGGTGAGCGACTCGAATTTGATCATAGGGAGGTAGGCAAGACGTGTCGCTGCAACGGAGCATCCCAACGCAGCGCACCTACCAACAACAAGCCACCTCCATCGGCTAAATCAGAATCGCAATCAAATCACCACTTTTGGGCGACCAGTTCATCACCACAAACGCTCACATTAAATCAGCACCACTACAGCATCAGCACAAATCAGCGACCAGTGCAAGCGTCAACGTAACACAGACGACGCTCCACAGCCAATAGACTCTACACTGCCATCACCAGTTCACCACCCCGATACGATACCGTGAACCAACACGGCCACGATCACCACCATCACGCCCCGCACAAACATCTCCCAACGCCACTTAACACGCAACTCAACTGGCACTCGTCACCAGCACGGCCTTAAAAAGAACGAAACAAAAGGGGAGAGAGAGAGGGGGGGTCACAATACCAGCCAATGTTGCTGGGGGGTGGGGGGGGGCATGTCCGTATCGTGCAGGTGCGCCTTATACCTGCAAGGTGCACCTTACAAGGTGCGCCTTATACCTGCAAGGTGCGCCTTATACCTGCATACGCACGGCAGCATCTTTCCCCTCGCGTTTCACTCCCAGGGAACAGATCGAGGAGGTAGCCGGCGACTTCGGAACGAGGCAGCGAGTCGCCCCGTACACGCAGCCGAGGACTGCTTTGCCGTGCCGCTTAGAGGACTTGTACACAGTGAGACTTGCTTGGCCTGTATAGTAAGCGGCGTTGTGTGTTGGTGGGTGGAGTGGGGGGGGAGCGCACATGCTAGTGATTTTTTTTTATAATGCAATGAAGCACGCTCACCTGTTGTGAAGCCAATCACATCACTAATTAGCGGTTATTGATTCATTGGTGCGCGCGCACAAGGACAAAGATCCCCCCCCCCCCCGCCGTGCAGCACGAACAGACTTGTTGATGCTCATCTACGCAGAAGCACGAACACTACCGGCTCGATCCGTGAATTGAGTCTCCGTCTTGTTGGGGAAATTCCGTAAATTTGCAATTGTTTACCCTGTGCTGTACAGGACAGCGTGGTCCAGATGTATTGTGACCCCCTCCCCCCACCCCACCCCACCCCAATTTAATTCTCTAAAACGTTGTTTCATAGTTTCAATTGTCTGGATTTTGCGACGCACGTTAACCACCACTTGAAATTCAATCCGCTGGCTGGGCTGTCGATTAATATCCGATGTCCGCGCGTGTGTGTGCGGCCAGATTTGTTTACAAAACGCGCGAGGAGCCCCGGCGATCCGTGTTCGATTCTCGCTCGTGACCAATAACAGTGATGAATATCTGAACCGGTCCTGGGTCTCCCCCCCCCCCTTAGGGTCAACTCGGCCTTAAATGAGTAGCCTGGCACAGCGGTGACCGGGGCGTGACGCTTGCCACAGTCACCCCCCTCTCGTGTGCTTTTAAGCAGTGCTCGCTACAAGCACTTGCCCCTACTGCCCGTGTGACCTACAACGGGAGGGGAATTTTTGTCTTTCACCAGAATGGTATCACATTGACACCGGGGGCACCAGTCTGGAGTGCGTCTTCTTCTTATACGCAGCGTCTTGCAATCCGGAGGATGCCACAAAGTCAATGGCACGCGGGTGGTCGGGAGGAGTTTGCTTGTGTCGTATGGCAAGGGGACATTTGCAACGTTATTTGTGTGCGTGTGTGTGTATGCATGCAGGTTTTTCAGCGATTTCCAGTTGCCTCGGTGGAGGCTTCGTGGGATGTCGGTGATATTGAATGGGGCGGTGCGGGCATACGGTGTTGTTTTATGTGTCCATAAATAGAGGTGTTTGGGTTAGATCGCATAAATATAAATGTGTTGTTAAACCCGCCACCACCGGTAATATTGGTCGCGAACACCTACGTGTTAAATTATATGAGAAAATGTTTGATTTAAAGCTTTCGTGACTGCAGGGATTCATATTCTTGGTTATTTCGGTAAAGTCACGTAGAAGGGAAATAAAAAAATAAAACAATACAATTCTCACGACGTTTCGACTGCACAACAAACAATCATCATCAGGTGTGAAATATTTTCTTGCTGTGGATTTCACACCTGATGATGATTGCTTGTTGCAGCCGAAACGTCGTGCGAATTTTATTGCTTTATATTTTTTATTGTTTCCCTTCTACGTGACTTTACCGAAAGAACCAATAATTTGTATGATATATATTCTTGGTTCTTTCGGTAAAGTCACGTAGACGCTGTCTCCCCGACAGACCTGGTCTTCACCTGAGGACGGCTGCTTGCGTTGTGGCCGAAACGTCGTGAGAATTATTTTATTATGTTTTATTTTTATTATTTTATTATTTTCCTTCTACGTGACGTTACCGAAAGAACCAAGAAGATGAATCCCTGCAGTCACGAAAGCTTTAAATCGAAAGGCAAACATCAATATAAGTAGAAGTCAACAGAGGTGTCTGAACGTGCACATTTTTTTTTAAAGCGCTGTGCTTACCAGCTCGTTATTATTATTACTCGTGCACTCGAGGACCTGATTAGTGTTGCGAGAATGGTCGCAGCGACGGAGAATTCTCGTTTGCGGACCGCTTGGGAACGGACGCGACTCGTAAGAAATGAAATCGCGGATTTCGTGCGGCCCGCTGAAAGTAGAATCCCCACCCCTTGCTTTAAAGCCCCCCCACTCCCTCACCTCCTCCTCCCCCCCCCTCTTCTCGGTTTAAGTGCGACCCCTAATCCGTTAAGATGATTATTGCAATGAGGCTGGGTGAGAGAGGCCTCGCCTGTGATCGCTCAACCAAGTCGCGTCTCCTTCCCCCACCCACCTCCATCCCTCCCTCCCCGTGGTCTCGCGTGATGCCTGGCGTGCACAGGCAAACTGCATTTATCCTCATCGATATCACCACCGCCAGCCAACTCACCAACCACCCCCTCCAATTACACTTTAAAGAGGTGCCCTCCTTAATATTTATCTGCCTGATGTAGTATAGTTAGACAAACAACGCCCACTTTGTCCACGGCGTGGGAGGGACCTTCATCCAGCAGTGGAGTGACACAGGTCTCTGAAAGTATTATTGTATACATATAAAGGCGGAGACACCTCTGCATACACGCAAGAGGCTATCATTATGCGGGCATCGTGAGGATGAAGACTCCTAATCAACGAATCGATGCGTTGCTGCACCCCGTACACTCAAATGTCAAGGCGCAGCCCTGCAATGTCATGCTCACGCCGATGCTGATTGAAAAGGGCCTCGAGCGAGCTATTTATTTGGGTCTACTCTTCCACGCTGACCAGACGCGTTGGAAGAGGTTGGAATACCCACACTTCACCCCACCCCGCACGACGACCTGCTGATCAATGAACTGTGTGGTGTGTCCAGTTATACTTCTGAAAGGACAGCGGTGGAGGAGTTTGGGGCGGGGGGGTATTGAAGAAACTTGCAACATTGTTTCAGCTGCCGCGCCGGGAAATCAAACGGGGCGACATTTGGATTGCAAGTCCAGCGCACTAACCGTTACCCACACAGCAGCGTCCATCGCAGGCGTCTGCTTCATTTAGCCCACGACAAGACCCATTGACACGAACATCTCGACATGTAACCACCATTCACCCTCTTCCTCCTCATCCTCCAGACGATTCAAGTAATCGTCATGATTCGGGGTTTGTCGATTGAACTCGGGAAATCAAGAGTCGGTAGATGTATTTAAGTCTGCTTTGAAAACCCCGTCTCTTTGAAGTGGCCTTCCCTCTCGAGTTTGGTTTGCTTGGCCCCCTGGTTCTGTTTTTGTTTCCTGCTTTTCATGCATTGGACATTGGGATTCGAGGATAGAATGCGCATTGTACATTTTAATTGTTAAATTGTCTGTACCGCCACGCCAGTATTGCCCCGTGTGGTCTGGCCATCTCTCTTTGTAACGCTCTGTTCGGTCAAAAACGAACACGAGCGCTAACATTAGCAGACACAGTGTGGTAATTTCTTACGTTAGCTTACATTGATTAAACTCAATTCTTACAAGAGCAGAAAGGATTAGATTTTAAACGGTTATTACGCGGACATCTCCTCCTTGGCAGTAATGACTGAGGGCAGCCGTTTTAAGAGTAATTACACGCAATTGTATAATTGAGTTTGCGAGAAATGTTAACCAGTCCAGCGTAACGCCACCTGATCTTGTGCCACTAAATGTAACAGTAGCACATTAACCACAATCACCATCAGCCACCACTACCACCAGCACCACCAACTCACCTTAGCCCACCACCATCACCACCACTTCTTCTTTCGTATGGCTGATGTAGATGCAGAGCAAAAAAACACAATGTCACATTCTGGTGGTCAGCAGTAGCGGAGTGTATCGCTGTGATGTCTCCTTCGTATTTGTGGATCGGGCATTGCGTCGTTATACGTTGTACGGTCTGTTCTGAATGACCACAGTCGCACGACTACTGGAGACATTTCAATTGTCCATTTGTGCATCAGGTATCCGCATCTGCCAAGGTTTGTGCGGATGCGATTGAGAGCGGACCATGAGCTTCGTGGCAGATCAAACCAAAGGATCTTCTGCGTTGGGTCTTTCACGATATGCTTGGTTTATAATTGGTTTTTTACCCTTTTATCTGGCAACAAAACTGACACTTTTTTTTACAAGGAGTCATGTTTGCATAGACCACGATACCTGCAGTCATAATGCAAACAAAAAACATAACTCTGATAATGTGCACTGTCCTTGAAGTTGATTGGTCCACACCCGAGACAGCTTTCCTTAGAGCCTAGTCTCACATGGGTTGGACCAGATGACGCCAAAATGCGCATACATTATCAGAGTTTAGTTTTTTGTTTGCATTATGACTGCAGGTATTGTGGTCTATGTAAACATGACTCCTTGTAGAAAAAACGGTGTCAGTTTTGTTTGCCAGATAAAAGGGTAAAAAACCAATTATTATATTTTTTACTGCCAAATGAGGTTCCAATGGTGTGATATGCTTGGTTGTGAGTTCTTTTGAAGTCAATTTCGGCTCTCCAAGCTTCGTCGGGGTTGAACCCACCCCACTGGTAACCACTAGAATCAACCACCCCACCCTGGAGGTAACTGATACAGCAGCCTCGTTTGTATTGGTCTGTCAGGAAGGGGCGACGATTGCTGTTAAGTGTAATCCAAACGGAGTAATTTGCGGGTAATTTTCGAATTTGGTCAAATTGGACCCTGACACAGTGTCCTCTTCAATATGAGATCACAGGATAGTTGAGGTCCACTGTGAATCACACGGAGTGTATGATTGTGGGCATTTACACACCGCAGTAATAATAATAGATTCAGCAGCACCTACAACGTCATCACGACCACCACCGCTCACACCACCGACAACCACCACCAACAACACAATAATCACCACCACAGATAATCTCATCATTACAAGCACTATCAGCACCATCACCACTGCCATCAACCACCAACAAAGCGCCTCTGTGTTTTGTTTTTCACGATAGACAGCTGTTAACGAACACCTATCGTGGCAAACACGGCGCACGCGGCGGTGGTATGGCCTGCACCACGCTCATGCCCGCTTTTGTCTCCCCAGCACCGAAGTTTGCATGCACTCCACCCACCAGGTACTCATTTGAGGCCGAGTTGACATAGGGGCGGCCCAGAACAAGTCCTGATACCACTTCCCAATGGTGTTATCCGTGGCTGGGGATTAAGTTCAGGTCACTGGGCGCAGCGTAGTCCACGGACAAATGCGCAGCATCGCCTCCACGAGCACTATCACCACCAGTAAACACCACCGTCAAATACACCACCACCAACTGCACCACAACCACCACCACCGCAGGCACTATCATTAGCAGCGAGAGATGTAACAGCATCACTCCCCACCAAACATCACCATCAAGTACAACACGACCATCACCATCAACTGCACCAAATACAAAGACCCTCCGTGTAGCCTTAACAGACTGGAGGTGCAAGTGCTGTTAGCGAGCACCTAATGCAGGACGGAACGGTACACGAGGGGGTGGGTGGCCAGCATCACGCCCGACCGCCTTTGTCTCCCCAGTGGCGATGTTTACTACACACCGCACCAGGTACTCATTTGAGCCTGAGTTGACCTAGGGGAGGCCCAGGACCGGTTCAGATAATCGTCAACGGTCTTGGCCGTGAGCGGGAATCGAACCTGGGTCGCCGGGTTCGTAGCGCAGCGTGGCGCTAACCACTGCGCCACCGCTCCTCGCCATCACAGGCATCACCAAAGATGGAGTTTGACTTCTATATCTGGGGGGCGGGGGGGGGTTCGCTTTGTCCCTCACATTAGGCATCGCGGGTGCATAAAATTAATGTATTTATAATCTTTATTGCAAACTACTGATAATAAATTAATAAAGGTGTCAAGTTCGGGAGGGGCATTGCCCCCCCCCCGCTCACGGGCATCACCAACAGCACCATCCCCACCGCAGGCATCACCAACAGCACCAACAGCACCAACAGCACCATTCTCACCACAGGCATCACCAACAGCACCATCCCCACCACAGGCATCACCAACAGCACCATTCTCACCAAAGGCACCACCAACATCACCAACAGCACCAACAGCACCATTCCCACCACAGGCATCACCAACAGCACCAACAGCACCACAGGCATCACCAACAGCACCAACATCACCACTCCCACCACAAGCATCACCAACAGCACCATCCCCACCGCAGGCATCACCAACAGCACCACAGGCATCACCAACAGTACCAACAGC
>CM025620.2:11090229-11116362 GCA_014621495.2 Entosphenus tridentatus | reverse complement strand
CACCACATGCATCACCAACAGCACCATCCCCACCACAGGCATCACCAACAGCACCATCCCCACCACAGGCATCACCAACAGCACCAACAGCACCATCCCCACCACAAGCATCACCAACATCACCAACAGCACCATTCCCACCACAGGCATCACCAACAGCACCAACAGCACCATTCCCACCACAGGCATCACCAACAGCACCATCCCCACCACAAGCATCACCAACATCACCAACAGCACCATCCCCACCACAGGCACCACCAACAGCAGCAACAGCACCATCCCCACCACAGGCATCACCAACAGTACCACTCCCACCACAGGCATCACCAACAGCACCAACAGCACCACTCCCACCACAAGCATCACCAACAGCACCAACAGCACCATCCCCACCACAGGCATCACCAACATCACCAATCCCCACCACAGCCACACACCATTAGCGGCAAGAGCAAGCGGCACCACTACCATCAAGTGCAAAACCACCATCAACCACCACCATCACCACCACCCGTCCCACCATAGCCACCAAGCACGGCTCGGGACCTGTAGCCATAGCAGCGGCCGGGAGACGCGGGCTGCCCGATGTGGAATGCGCGCCGCTGACGGCTTAATTGGAGCGCGGGTCTCGCTTTATTTGGCCACGGATCACAAAGAAAAGAGGCAATTAGGTTTTGGGCTGTTTAGCCGAGGGGCCCGCGTCTCGTTATTCTAGCATATTCCGCCTTGTGCGCGCTCCGTTGTCATGGCTATCCGCAGAGGCAGCGAGCGGGTCGCGTTGTAAAGTATATCAGGAAAGAATCGCGGTTTCTTTTCTATGGTGGTAGGAAAGGGCTGGGGTAGGTTGTGGCCGATTAGGGGCTGGCTGGCCGGGTGGCTGGCCCGGCTGGTGGTTGGACGGGTGGATGGGTTTGTCGGTGCATCTCGAGCGAGGGTACAAATAATTACAAGCGTCGATGACGACGAATCCGATCATCGGCGGCGCCCACGCTTGCGCGTGGAATGTGCGTGGAGGCAAGCGAGGAAACTCGCGCTCCTGAATTGACCACAAACGAAACCAGCATTATAGACGCTAATAATGAAGGTCCGTCTTTTACGGTTGATTAGTTCTGAGGATGTTTTTCGGCAACTGTTACAGATTGTGGGCATTGATTTATAACATACATGGTGCATGTATGTTGGGCATTTTTCGCACCGCATATGATGGTTGTGATGTTTTGTATTTATCCCAGGGCAGCGTCACCGAAGCTCAAGACTTTATCAGGAGGGTCCTACACCTTGATGGGAATGTTTGGGGAATTGCCTTTTTAAATTTGAAGGCGCTGTTCTGCTTTGTGTGTGTGGATAAAAACACCCAGATTAAAACTGACCACACATGCAAGACGAAATATACTGCAAGTTTCGCCGAACAGACGAGCTCATGACTCCACTCAATGTCCTGCCATCTCCTGACCCCCCGCACAGCCCAGTGGATTTGGGAGCACTTGCACCACCAACACCACCACCACCACCAGACCTCACCCCTACATAACCCCACCTCATAAAACAACAAAACAATCCAATGTCACTAATCTACGTGATCCACCAACGAGTGCCGCCAACGTGGTGGATTGCCAGGGACCCACGCCACCGCCACCGCCCGGCGGCTCAACCTTTCACGACGCACTTCGCTTTGTCATTTCAGAATTAGGGGCAAGCCACCCACTCGCCGGCAATTCAACTACACCCGGTTTGTTTTGATGGCTTTTTATGTTGGGGTGGGCGGGTTGGGGGGGGCGCACCGAAAACTTGGGGCAATGACGACGACGACGGCGAGTGCACGCGCCCGCCTCCACCCCATCCCCTGCCATATGAGCCGTCCCAACCCGGGGCATCGGCCTCTTGAGCTGTGAAGGGGACATGCGAGATGGAGGGGAGAGGGGGGGTAGGGTGAAGACACTTAAACGGCGGATGACCGGTTTAAGGGACAGCCCGAAAATCCCTTTTAATGAGTGTTTGCCGCTCTCCCCATTGAGCCTCTTGCGGTCTCGGGACCCGTCGCGAGAGTCAAAACACGTCAACGCTAACGGCTCCTGAAAAGGGGAAGAAATCAATTATATTCTAACGGAGCAGCACAAAGCCAGCGCACCGCCCGGGGTTAAAGCGGGGGGGGGGGGTGCCGGAGCCTCGCCGTCGCTGCTTAACACAATGAAGAGCTTCTCTTTGTTACAGGCAAAGGTAATTTAATAAAAAAAACTCGCTATAATTGGATTTAGAACTGTATTGTGTACGCGGCCATTTGGAAAAAAATATATTGCTTTATTTGCACGACGCAGCACAATGGATTTACAATCATGTTAACGAAATAAAATAAGTTGTATTGTTATTATCACTTTCAAAATGAATCCCAGGTTGTACGTTTTGAATACTGCCATGTATAAGGAGAGCATAATATAACGCGTAATAAACCAATATGATAAAACCCATCATTTATGTGATCAATAACAAAAAATACACCGCAATGTTTGCTGTAATACTGTTCTAAAAATATTTTTGTTCTTTTTTTACATTTTGTACACCCAACGATGAAACCACAATGACTTCAACCGAGTCGACCCTTACCGCACCAGCTGGCAATGTGCCTGCTGTCGTTCAACAAAGAGTTCCGACATAAGTTCGTGGCTTTATAGAAAGTGGCATAGCCCACAAGGTAAACAAGTCAAACACCCTCGCCCTGAATTTTTTTTATGTCGATATAGCCTGGCAAGTGGATAACACCAGTTGCCAGTTCTTTGCCTTGACAAACTCCCCCGAGTTCACTCCGTGGCTTGTGAAGTGCGCAGCGATATCCTTTGTGCGATGCTCGTATCCTGGAACGAACGTGATCAGGGCGTCTTGCCAGAATCAACAGCAGCAGCTGAAGCAGCAGCACTGCCATGTGCGAATTAAAATCTGCCAAGGAGTGCTCGCGATACAATGAGGCGCACAAGTAAGAGACCTGCAGAGAACAGGCAGGGCCGTGCACACACCCGTCATGCTGACAAGGTAAACCGTCGCGTGAACATCGTGTGATGGCATTCGAAAAATAACTAAAGTTAAACTATAAACTAGTTCAAACTTGATTTGAAGCTTTCGTGACTGCAGGAGTTACTCTTTGCTTCTTTCGGTAAAGTCACGTAGAAAGAAAATAAATTAAATAATGGAGTACGACGTTTCGATTGCAACACAAGCAACTGTCATTGGGTATCAACTAGTTTTTAAACTAGTTTTTAATTTACCAGGTAAGGCCTGCTGAGCTATAATAACTTTTTGTCAGAAGTGACCTGGCCACAAATGAAAACTCGATCAAGTGGCTTATCGATTGGAAATTTATAGCTGTCCAAATACTCTGAACGCATGTTTCTAAATGTGGAGGGAAAAACCAGAGGTCCGTGAGAAAAATCCACATGACTACGGGGAGAACATGCAAGCTCCAACTATACAGGCATCAGGGTCGGGATCAAACCCATCGACCTCCTGTATATCAGGCGAGGTAAGTTAACATCTGACCACCATGGTGCCCCTGTTACGCGAGCCAAGCAGAATCGAAATGAAGATACGGTGGTGCGATTCCGATGGGCATCTGCTCGGTAAAGATTATCATTACTGTCGTAATAAAAAATAAATCTTCAAGTTGTTTTTCAAGACTCGTCCTAAAAACTCCATTCACTGTGGTAACCCACACATGTCATGCTATACATTTTGCATAAGCGAATTTGTACAGTGCAGAACTCTGCTATCGAAATTTCAATTCACAGCAACGTTAAAGTTAAAAAAATAACTTATTTATTATTCCAATTTGCAATTTTCATAATTTTCACATTTGCTTGAACCGTCATTGATTGCATAAAATTGCTGCTGGAGCAGCAACATCCTTAATAATGGCACAATTGTGCTTTTAAATAGATACGTGCAATGTTTCACAAATCAGTGCCCCACAATAAAAGCAGTTCTAATTGTGAGAAATTCATCACAGAGAGAAGTACACGAAGGCTGGAACACAAGCATGAGCAACAGTAATGCAAACGCAAGATGATTTCTCGACACCAAGTGGCACAAAATCTTTGACACCCTTTCTTTGGCGAGTACCCGGTAGTGCTTCAGCGATGGTTATTTGTTGTTGGTGGGGGGGGGGGAGGTCACATGCCGCTTAGCGCCATGCCACTTAAAATTAAATCGGATCGCGTCCACCATTCAGAGACTGGCTCCGGACGACGAATCAGAAGAGGCGTCGTCGCCGCTGCTATCGCTGTCGCTCTCCGAAGACGCCGCGTCGATGGCGCGAGGCGGCGCGTTCTGCCGGCGTGCGTTTGCGCGCGCCACCATCACGCCTGCCCACGCTTTCGCCGGCGCCACGATCGCGGGGGCCACGCGGCTCGCCGTGTGGAGGCCCCTTCTGCCCGCCGAGCCGTCGCCGGAGGGCTTCTTGCCGGGCCCGTTCTTGGTGCCCGCTTTCCCGCTGTCGGTTGGACCGTTGTCCGCCTCGGCCAGCTCCTTGTCCAACTTGGGAGATAAAACACAAGCGTGAGGTTTGGCGTGAATCAATGACATTTTGTCCCACGTGGCGCAGAGGTTGGCAACACGTGGCTCACGAAAGCAGAAAGTTGGGGTCAACTCACGCCCCTTCAATTCTGCAGAGCTGATCGTATCACTTCTTCAAGTACACATACAGCCCTTTGTCAATCCATTGCTGGATAAAGCACCCCCCCCACCCCCCCATGCTGTGCGGGTCATGGGGGGGGGGGTCAAATTTAACCATTCTTCACCACGCTG
The DNA here is from genome assembly GCA_014621495.2 of Entosphenus tridentatus. Classification (NCBI taxonomy): domain Eukaryota; kingdom Metazoa; phylum Chordata; class Hyperoartia; order Petromyzontiformes; family Petromyzontidae; genus Entosphenus; species Entosphenus tridentatus. Next base: position 11,111,568 of record CM025620.2, on the reverse strand, counting down.
GTCGGTGCGTGTTGATGAAGGCAGGGCACCATTGATGGTGACAGTATAGAAGCAAATATAGCAATGCATTTGGTGCACTGCCCTCTGCTGCCTGCATTGTAGCAAAATCCCGCAGATGCCGTTGTTGACAACCTGGCATGCATGGTGGTTGCCCATCCAAGCTCAACCCATGCTCAATTGTCGAGATCTGACGATTTGGTCATCGGATTGGGGTATGCAATTAATATAAATTCAAAACACAGCGCTTACATGGCCAACTCAATGCGCGCACCTTAAGTTCAACAATCGATGGATTGTCGCACGTCGAGCTTTCATCAAGGCGAGCATTGTTATTATGTTTAACAGCGAACGATCATGTCAGATTATTGACGATACTAATGAAAAACGGCGTTGCATTTCAAACAAGCAAAGATCCCCCATATAGCCTGACCAGATTGTTGGGGAAAGTGCTGTTTGCGAACACCTATGAAGACCGGCACGGCACACGAGGGGGTGGGTGGCCAGCACCACGCCCGGCCGCCTTTGTCTCCCCAGTGGTGATGTTTACACATCGCACCAGGTACTCATTTGAGGCTGAGTCGACCTAGGGGAGGCCCCATGACCAGGTTCAGATAATCATCACCGGTGTTGGCCGTGAGCGGCAATCGAACTTGAGTCGCCGGGTTCATAGCGCAGCGCACTGACCGCTACACCACCGCTCCCCACCATTTCAAAGACACACACGCGCGCGCACACACACACACTTGCACGGGAAATATATTTTAAGCATCTTTGATAAGCCTCGCCGTGCTTGCGCACTGAAAAGCCCACGCGTTTCAGTGTCATCCGAGCGGACGGCCTGCAGAGAGACGCTGTATGCGGCCGTTGCTCCACTGCAGAAACATAAAGGGAGCTGAATAAAGGGCTCAGAGGATGGATGATTTTTGCGGGGGCACCGACCGCGAAAGGGGTTTTTGGGGAATTCCATCCGTATGGAAAGACGTTGGTATGTATGCACGTTGAACTTCTTTCACACCGTACATTGCCAACCGCGCTAATCGGAGGTGCGTTTGTGCTCTCGCTTTGTCCGTGTGTAACCTGCGGGAGGGCAACGGTAACTTTTAGAACTTTTCTTTTACGGATTTTGGGCCAAGTACAAGATTAAATAGGTCAGAGATGGCCCATGGGTCTGGGAGTATAAACCTCGTGGCTACTGTTAAATTCCGAAAGACCCATTCGACCACAATGGCATCAACGACAAATCTCTAGCATGTTGGCTGGCCATGGTGGCATACCACTGTGAACCATCACTTTGGAGGCAAGGGTTGGTGGATCACAGATTTGCAATACTTCAAAATTCTGCTAATGTTTCACGCGAGGTGGCCATTGCAGTACAGCAAGTGGGTTCATGAACGTGTCTATGTGGACCTTTGAGTGTTATGCCCAGGTATGCTCTTTTGGCTTATCTGGGTTCTAAGGTTTCATTCTGAACAAAGCAAAACACTCATTCAAAGTCAATCGGCCCAAACACTATAATTGTATAGGACGTTCCTGAAAGTGAGCCTGGGAATGTGTGGCTATCTTAAAAGAGTAGGCTTAACTAACCTTTTTTTTTTATTTAAAGCTTTCGTGACTGCAGGGATTCATATTCTAGGTTATTTCGGTAAAGTCACGTAGAAGGGATTTTTTTTTTCCCTTCTACGTGACTTTACCGAAAGAACCAATTATATCTTCTTGGTTCTTTCGGTAAAGTCACGTAGAAGGGAAATAATACAATTATAAAATTAAAACATAATAAATATCTATTTTATTTTATTATTTCCCTTCTACGTGACTTTACCGAAAGAACCAAGAAGATGAATCCCTGCATTCACGAAAGCTTTAAATCGAAACCAATAATATATGAACTAACCTTATCAAGGTGCTCTGCAGAGATCTCCCTGTCGTGGAGACTTTTCTGCCGGCAGTGGCCATGAGCAACGAACTACATTGCTGCGCCTTCACCTTCAACCACGACATTACCATTGCTGTTGCCGTCGTTGTAAACTCACGCGTTTGCTCTCGGTGGCGATGAGACGATCCAGCTCGGCGTCCCAGCCCAGGAGGTTTGTGAGTCGCCGCACGCCAGCCACCACGTCGTCCAAGTGCGCCACGTCCGTCGGGGAAGAGGCGGCGCGGCGGAAGAGGCCCACCGCCTCGCGGTTCAGCAGCAGCCGCGGCACGCCGGGCCGCACCGCGCTGACCAGACCCGCGAACGGCATCACCTGCGCACGCCGCCACCAAAAGGAAAAGATCCCCCCCGTGTAGCCTGAACGGACGGTTGGGGCCAGTGCTGTTAGCGGGTGCCTACGAAGGCCGGAATGGCACACGAGGGGGTGGGTTGCCAGCACCACGCCTGGCCGCTTTTGTCGTCCAAGTGGCAAAGTTTTTACGCATCGCACTGGGTACTCAATTTAGGCTGAGTCGACCTAGGGGAGGCCCTGGACTGCTTCAGATATTCGTCACTGGTGTTGGCCATGAGCGGGAATCGAACTCGAGTTGCCAGGTTCGTAGCGCAATGAGCGAAACGCTGACACTACCACCAGCAGGAAGTCAGGCGAGGAGCAGCACACACCAAGATGGCACATAGCAGCGTTGCACCCCTTTCCTGCCAACGCCCTGGGGGTCTTCTCCTGGCCCCCATACCCCCATGTGAGCTCACTTCCTAAAGGGTGCCTCCTGGTAGCACCCTAAAGCAAAATCCTTTCCCATTCCCAAGTCCCGACAGCCAAACTCAACGACCCCTCTGTGTAAAGCCCCTCAAACGAAGCTCTTTTACCAGAGGTCCCTCTCTCATCCATGTGCTCTTCTTCCTACCTCTTGGTGGAATTCTTAGCACGCACCTCGCCTTGCTCATTTGCACAATGACAAGTTTGCAAAGTGAGCAATGGCCCTCCCAAATCGTATAGCTCACATCCGATGAGCACGGTTGGCTACGTACGTCACAGGGTCCCCTCCTCTCTCCCGAGTTTGCTGCATGACAAATGGCTCACTTTGGTAACGCTGCGTCGACGAACTGTGCCGTGCAAGCGGGAAGTAATTCGCGAGCGACACGGCGACTCGGCGGGATCGGTGCGAAGCGGGCCAACGACCGCGACCGCCGAAGACGACGACTTCACCTCCAGCGAGGTGCCGATGACGATGAGCAGGTCGGCCATGGAGAAGTCCTGGTCGTAGGCGTAGAAGCGCCTGGGAAGGTCCTCGCCAAAAAACACGATGTCGGGCTTGACGACGGCGGAACACGCGCCGCAGTGGGGGATCTTGCCGCTCATGACGGTGCGCTGGGAGAGAAGTAAAAAAAATATACAGAAGTCAAATAATATCGCGTGGAAGCACGGTCAAACGTAAGCAATGCACATCAAAGAGAAATGTATAAACTAAACTACATCTTTATTTGATCAAGTAAGGCTCACTGAGCTATGCAGCTCTTTTCAGAAGCGACTTGGCCATAAATGATAGCTCATCATGTGGAAATTTATACAGGTAGGAACAACAGTTCCACACTGCCCACCAGGGATTATTTGTCTGTCTGTCGTGCATAGCCACGCCCTCGATTTGTATTTCATAGAGCGCTTCGGGCGGGCTCAGCACCACGTGACGCGCCGCCCCAAGCAGCTTGCGCCGCGTGACACGGATCGCACGAATGCCCTGCAGCGCTGTCCAACCAAGTTCCTACCTGCCCACTCCAAAGGAACGTGTTAGAAGCCAAATACTCTAAAAGCATGTTTCTAAACGTGGAGGAAAAACCGGAGGACCCGGAGACAAATCCACGGGACCACGGGGAGACATGCAAACTCCAAATATACAGGCGTCAAGGTCGAGATTGAACCCACGACCTCCTGTACACCAAACGAGCGAGTTAAGATCTGTGCAATTTTTTTGTATGTATACAGCCTTCGTCAATCCGCTGATGGATGAAAGGCTCCCCATGCCATGTGGGTTGTGGGATTGTCTCGTCCATACTTCACCACGCTGGTGAAGGTAATGCCCCAGGACTGGTTCAGGTATCGCTTGCCACTGTTTTTAGCCATGGCCGAGAATCAAAGACGGTTTGCGAAGTCCACAAGCGCAGTGCGCTCCCCAATGCCTCACCGCTCCGAATGAGACCACCTGCGCCTGTCTTGCACCGGCTTCAGGGCTCTCTTTACTCGTGGCGCTATTTGTTCAAGATGATAATAAGAATGCCATCTATTGAGCAGTGAATTAGAGCAGCACAGCCTTGCGATCGTAGACTTGCTTGCTACTCGGCATGTTACGAGTCACCCTCTCGGCGATATCGATTAATTCTAGATTTGATGTTTGCGTGACTGCAAGGGTCCATACTCTTTGGTTTTTTCGGTAAAGTCACGTAGGTAATAAAAGGAAAATAAATAAAATCACGAAGTTTCAGAGGCAACACAAGCTTCTGTCTTCAGGTGGAACCGTCACAGCAAAATTACCTTGATACAGTGATTTAATTCATTTTCCTTTTCTTACCTACATGACTTTACCGAAAAAAACAAAGATATCGATTAATATCGCTTGTTCGTGGTCACAATTCAATTCATTTCTCGCCGTGTCTTTTGTGTATTTTCCCATTTATTTGTTGTTGCCTTGTTTTATGAAGTACTGCTAGGCATACGATTTGTATGTCTGTCTGTATGCTGAACTTCTTTCGCACCGTACGTAGCCAACCATGCTAATCGTAGGTGCGGTTTGCATACGATTTGCATATTAATAATTAACCGATTCTTATATGCACAATTTGATCATCCATGTACATGATCCAATTGCAGTAAAATACATTTGTAGGATTATCCCGTAGAACTCGTTGACTCGGGAAGATTATTTTTAGACTGCTTGTTGTGCAATTACAATTAAGTTACGGAAACATCAAACTGAAATAAGGTGCCTATTTCCCTTGTACGTAAACGGACGAGGACACACGTCGGAGGCGATGACAGCGGTTGCTGCGAGCAAGCGCGCGACGGAGTTCCTACCCGCACTTGGTCTCCCGGCTGCGGCTTGCGGCACTGCGTGCAGGTGGCGCTGGCGAACGTCCCGTGCGCCTCCACCAGCATGTCCGGTGGCAGTCCCGCCACTATCGCACCGCAGCACACGTGCGTATGTACGTTGAACTTCTTTCGAACCTTATGCATGTATGTTAAACTTCTTTTTCGTCTCCGATTAGCATGGTTGGCTACGTATGGTGCGAAAGACGTTCAACATACGTACGTACGTAGCCAACCGTGCTAATCGGAGGTGCGGGGGAAGGACGACTAACAAAACACGAAAAGCAGTTTTAAAGAATTAGTTTTCAATCTAGATTTAAAAGTACATAGGGCCAGTGGCTTGCTAATATCAGAAGGTAGAGTCTTCCAGATGACCGCAGAAGCGCATCTGAAAGCACGCGATGCGGTGACTGTCTTTATTCGATGGCCTAGCCAAAAGCTACTGTGAGGACGAAAGGAGTTTGCGTGGAAATACAGAGAGATGCCGTCATTATCGTCGGCCATGGTCTTATCTACTGCGGCATGAAGACCTTGCCACAAATCGCTGCCGTCCCTCACTGTCTCACAACGCAGCGATCGATCTAGCAGTGCACACGAGCTGAATTCATCGCTCAATCTCCACAGTTGACGTGCTGGCAGGCGCATTCCCTCATTTTAGAGGCCGCTATCACCAGTATCGACCTTCGGCCAACGTGCCTTCTTGCAAATTGTTCTACCCAAGCCCACTGGGTTTTCTTAACAGTTGCCAAGATGACAGGACATGCCAACCTCTGGCACAATCGGGATATCGGGGCGATCAGACCTAAAAATCGACGCATCGTTGCACGCCCATCGAGCACCCCCCAATGAAACCGCGGCTCCCTCACGTCTCTCCAGGCCGTCGATGTTCTGCGTGTAGAGGCGCAGGAGCAGCCGGCGCTCGTGCAACAGGCGCGCAAAGTAGTGCGCCTCGTTGGGGCGGCAGTTGCCGGGGTACAGCTCCTGCGCCAGAGTGAAGAAGGGCTTCGGGTCGACGGCAAAGAAGTCGAGGTCGAACACGGCCTCGGGGAAGGGCAGCTGGTAGCGCTGCAGGTTGTCGTACAGCCCCGTGCCTGGCGTCCTACGCACAGACGGGCAGCGGGATGTTAATTACCTCGCCTGGTATGCAGGAGGTCGTGGGTTCGATCCCGACCCTGACGCTTGTTTATTTGGAGTTTTGCATGTTCTCCCCGTAGTCACGTGGATTTTTCTCCGTGTCCTCCGGTTTTTCCCGCCACATTTAGAAGCTTGTGTTTTCGAGTATTTAGCTGCAATACATTTCCTCTTGATAAGCCACTTCGTTGAGCTATCATTTGTGGCCAGGTTGCTTCTGAAAAAGAGCTACGTAGGTGAGTGGGCCTTACCTGGCAAAATAAAAAGTTTTAATAGACGCGGGAAGAGAGAGGGTGGGGGGGGGATAACATTGTTTTCTACTATTATTCTTCTCGTTAATTTTGTTTACCAGGAAAAGCTTCGCCGAGTCTCGAGAAACATTTTCAGAAGGGGTCCCCCCCCCCCTGCCAAGTCGCTGTAGTGGGGGGAGGAAGGGGTGATGTTGCTGTTATGTGTCATCCCAACTGAGTGGTGTGCAGGTAATTTTCCAGCATTGGGATATTGTGGCAATACCAGTTACATTTGTTTAACACGTAAGCTTTCGTGATCAATATTATCCATAAGAGGGTTTTTTTTTTAGATCGCGTAAATATAAATTGGACTGTCGCCTGATGATGCTGGTTGTAATTACTGGCGAAACATCGTACTCGAATTGTAAATGTTGTGGGTTTACTCTCCAACACACCGGTGTGCTGTACTAGTAACAAATTGGCTTATTCTGTTTACGTAACAAACCTTACTAATTGGTTGTGTCGGGTGTTGGCGGGTTTAACGAGACGTTTATATTTACGCCATCTAACACAAAAAAAAATCCTCTTATGGACCAGTTACATTGTAAGTTGTCTGTGTTTGTATAGGGCATAGACGATCGGCAAATTGCCACTTTGTATGAGAAGTGGGCTGTGAGGTTGCCAAGAGATGGCAGTGCAGCCATGAAGTTCAGTCCACAGATAATTCAATGTGCTGGTTCCATCTGTGGATTGAACTTATCTGTGCGGAGCCACGAGCATTTTCCTCGCATACACATGGGCTTTTATTCTGCGTTCTCCAGCTTCCTTCCCCGCATGCCAAACATATCCCATTGGCCAAATATCCAACTGCAGGATCCTCTTGTAAGTAAAAAAAAACCTCAAGGCTTTCCTGGATCGGGCATTATTATTAAGTGTGGGTTTTGCCCAGGTACATACTACTTCATTAACCAACAAGGCCATACATCTCAACATAGGAACATCCTGAAAAAAACTACTGAGACTTATTAGAACGTTTCTTGTATTGTATAATTATAATTTAACTATACCGTGATGTAGCACCTATTAAATGCAAACTCAAATGATGTAAAAACTAAGTGACTGCGGCTGGGTCGCTGCAAAAGTGGCACACGTCACATTGTAACACGGCCACTTATCATCTGGCCCCTTCGCGAGCCTTTAAGTTGGTGAGGACCTGTCCAAGGAGATGGGAGTTCATGAGTGGCGGGGGGCAGCGAGGGGGGGCAGTGGGGGGTGGGGGGGGCAGAGAAGGGGTTGCTTAAATATTTTAAGCCGCCGCAAATGTATCCGTCTCGAGATTCACACGACCCCGCAAAAGCGCGCACGCACGCACAAACGAAAATTACTGCTCACTTAACAGGACCCCCACGCACACACACGGCCGGCTCCATCGCTCGTCGGATACTCTGTCGCGAAGCTGTTGCTATTTGCCCAAGCCGCGACGGGCCGCGTACTCTCCCTTAGAGTCGGAGCAAGCGAGCAAAAAAAAAACCGGCCCAAAGAAAAGGCGGCACACGGGAGGAGTGTGGGGGGGGGGCGGTGTGTGCAAGGGAAAAGTGAAAGGGGGTGCCCAGGCACCAACCCCGATCCTCGCTCTACCCCCCCCCCAACACGACGGCCCCCGGCGAACCCCTTTTGCAGCAGCCCAATGACAAACGGCACCAGCGCAAACACTCCGGTAATAAACACCCTCGCTGCCTGCCCCCGCCGGGCCTTTGTGCAACGCCCGGCTATTTAGACACCGGCCCAAAAATCCCCTGCGTTTGGGGCCTAATTAAATAATCCGTTAAACGGCTTGCCCTGGTGCATTTTGCATTCAGAACGGTGGGCGAGCTGCATCTGCATATGAAGGGACGAGAAGGAGCGATGTGTGTGCGGTGGTTGGGGGCGGGGGTGGTGGTTAAAGGGAGAAACGGTGGAAGGCTAAATAATAAAATGAAAAACTTTCCCCGTCATGGCCGGTGATTGCGGCTAAGCCAGGAGAAGTGTAAAGCCAGTGTTGCGCGTGGCGTGGCGAGGTGAATAGCCTCTGTCCGGGCACTGTACACGTGGGATTTAGTGGAGAGTAAGCGCGCAGCGAATAACACGACCAATTGTGTTTGGCCAAAACACACGATTAACACAAAGTTATGCATGTAAAGCTATTCTTTCAATGAAGTAGCATTGAATATAAGAACTAATTTTTTTTTTAAAACGAATTTAAAAAGGGTTTTTTACACTCAAGGAAACATGTACCTAACCGTGGTTTTGAGAATTGCTTATTCAGAATGTAACTCGTACGCTAATCTTACGTTAAAGCTAACGCAATTAAAAAAATCTGTACAAACAATGCAAAATAAAAATCCATCGCGAAATAAGCATACGGTCAACTAAATCGCACGGACGAACCGATACTGAAAAATAATTTCCCCCATCCAGAACCGTCACAATTCATGAAAAAAACCGCGACGCGGCAAAACGACGAGAACTTCCCCGCGCACCGGAAGTCGGGGATTCCGCTGGCGGTGCTCAAGCCGGCACCGGCCATGAGCACGATGTTCTTGCAGTGCCCGTCTCGGATGAGGCGCGCCACGTCCTCCAGCGTCTCGATCTTCCCGCCGCCATCCCTGCCCCCCGCGGCAGCGTCGCGCCGATGTGACGACGTGGAGAAGGGCCTGGTGCTGCTAACGACCACATGGCGATCACAGTACAGTTCATCAGGCAGCGGGTCACGACTCTAAACGCCACGGTCAGTGGGTCAGGTGAAAAAGTGCATTAGGTAAAAAAAAATGTATGTTACAGTAAATTTGATTGAATTTAACGTTGTTGTATGTATGCTGAACTTATTTCGCACCGTACATAGCCAACTGTGCTAATTGGAGGTGAAGGACAACAAACTAAACATTAAAAGGAGTTCTAAAGAAATTAGTTTTGAATCTAGATGTAAAAGTGCATAGCTCCAGCGGCTTCCTAATATCGGAAGGAAGAGCGTTCGAGATAGCCGCAGAAGCGCATTTTGAAAGCGCGCAATGAAGTGACCGTCTTTGTTATATATTGCGCATTATTTTTTTAAATCAATTATTACTATTGTAAAAGTAATTTGTTACATTTTTTTAATCAAATGTTTAGTTTCACACTTTTAAACATCTATTTTAAATTAGGAAGTTACCGATGTACAAGGCATGGAACGACGAAATTATTGCACCGATTAAAATGGTTTTATGCACTGATGCCTACCTTGGTTCGTAACTGTGTGTGTGAATCGATTATGCAATCGAGTCGTGTGAGAACCTATCATTTGTGATTCATGCAAACTGTATGCAAAACAGTCCACCAAATGTTACACTTAGAACAAAACTGCACAACACGAGGCAGAACAAAACAGAAGCAGCGCCAACGCATCGCACGGAGAGGCCTCCCGAAGTGCTGTGAAGAAGGGCTCACTGCCCGAAACCTCTGCAACAATATACTTTTAAGACAGTTTTATTTGACTCGTATTTAGTTATATTATTTTGCACTGTGCACCACTGCCAAACGCAGCAACAGGTTCACCAAAAACAATATTGGTAAGATATAAAACATTTATTTATCGAATCGTGATTCCCGAATCATAAAAAAATTCGTCAGATCACTGGGGGCAGGATACCGTTAAAGAGAGTAAAATCATTATTCTGCACCGCAAGGGAAAACCTTCAGTCGCGGTCGGTGCGCGACGACAAAACAATGAGCGCATGAAGATGCCACAGTTGCCGGACTTTCCGCTGGCATCTCGACATGATGTTCATCAAGCATCCACCCCCCTCTTCTTTATCCCTCCCCACCTCTCCCACCACCTCCACAGCTCCCACAGCACAGATTTTCTACAGTGGCCTAACAATGCCTTAGCTCCTCCACCCCCCCCCGTGCGGCTCACACACCACCCCCTCCAGGCTCCTCCCCGATATATCTTCACATTCATCCCTACACTGTCGCAGGCTGACAGGGCTTCTGTAAGTAATCCATTCATCAGGCGCCACAACAATGCCTCGGTTTATTAAACTGACCACCGGGGAGGCCAGACACTAGGAAATGAGGAATTCTACCTCCCCTTTTTTTTGCGCACGCACACACACACACTCTCGCTCTCACTCTTCCTCTCACGCACAAAGACAAAGATCCTCCGTATAGTCTGAACGGACTGTTGGGGCAAGTGCTGTTAGGCCAGCAGGCCACAGGACGGGGTGGGTTGCCAGCACCACGCCCGGCCGCCTTTGTCTCCCCTGTGGCAATGTTTACACACTGCACCAGGTACTAATTTTAGGCTGAGCCGACCTAGGGGAGGCCCAGGACCGCTTCTGAGAATCGTCACTGGTGTTGGCCGTGAGCGGGAATGTAACTCTGGTCGCCGGGCTCGAAGTACGGCACGCTAACCGCCACCATAATTCCACTCCCCACTCTCACGCACTCACACACACACACGCGCGCATTTGCGGTAAACGCTCTGCGCGTCGCACACTAAACTACGACTACCGCTGGACGAAGAGCTGGCACCGAAATAATCGACTGTAAAAAGTGCATCTGAAAGAGTTACCAATGGAATACTAAATCGCTTTAAAGAAGGAGGATTTGAAATGCTTTTTTTTTTAGGTGGGTCTGCACACACGGCACTTCCGTTACTTGCTCACACTTATAGGTGACTTAAACTCAAGTTTACCAAACTGGCCGGTCAGAGGTATTAAAATAGTCCGTGGCGTGTGCATGCTGGCCAGAGGGCGCTGTGGTTGAGCGACATACTCGAAACCTTAAGGTCAGGAGTTCAAATCCCCGTTGAGAGGGTGGCCTAGCTCATAATCTATCCAGGATCAACAAAACGAGTGCCATTTTGTGGTGAGTCGACTTGCCTACAAATTGGCATCCCAGTGCCATTGGGAATGTGGAATTTCCCATTACAACCTCAGGATCGCAATGGCTTGTGTTGAGTTACGGAGATGACGAGAATGCGGGTTGGATTCATACCTCGAGTTCACAATCGAAACAGCGTGCCGCGGTGAATTGACACATTTGCTGGTGATGGAGACATGGGCACATCTTTACCAAAAGTGAACTTTCACCGACATCTGAATCTGGCAACTACGTGCCAAAAGTCATCCAGCAGAACTTACATGTAGATCCCTCATGTGTCTGCTATACAGGACGTGGGGGATGTTTGACCATACTGCACCACACTGGTCGTGTGTGTATGCACGTTGAACTTCTCTCGCACCACACATAGCAAACCGCGGTAATTGGAGGCGTGGGACCAATGCGGGTCGGTGAATGGGGGGTGAGCCCTGGACTGGTTCAGACACCGCTCGACACCGGCATTAGCCGTGGCCGGGAATCATACCGCGTCGGCAGCGCGGTCTTGGTGATGGAAAGTCGGCCCAGTGCACGGGTCAGCGAGCTCTCGGAGCGCGTCGCCGCCGTGCCACCAGCGGGCCGGGGGCCGCCCCTGACCTCTGTCCTCGCCGGCGCCGATGCCTTCGCCGCCGCCACTGCCGCAGCCGCCGCCGCGTTCCTCTCGGGCAACGCCTGCGGCTTCTTCATGGGGTTCGGCTGCTCTGCCTTGCCAAGCGTGGGCCGCGCAGACAGCTTGCGCGTGGCCTGACGCACCGCCACACCACCTGCACGGACACGTGGTGTGTGCACACACACACACGGCACCTCCGATTAGCACGGTTGGCTACGTACGGTGCGAAAGAAGTTCGACATACATACACATACAGCGCCGATGACACCTGTACAATGCTTACGATGGTACATTTATTTTAGGTGGCTTAAAAATTTCAGGGAAAATGGAAAAAAAATCTGCGCTCCCAAAGTTCAAAAATGTCTAAGTGTGCAAAGTAATGGCAATGCGGATCTGTTGTTAGCGGTGTCTCCAAGCTGCACAGAAACGTCAGGTGAATGGCAATCCTAGTTTAGTACTGTACTATACGGCAACTTATGCTGGATTGTGCATTCAAGAATTGGCTTGCGATTTTCGGTGGTGTCAGTGCAGTGTTTTGGTCCCTTTATGTTTTAAAGTGTTCATAACATAACAAGCAATCCACGTAACATTGCAACTTGCAAATGCACTGCAATTGGTCTTCATTGCAATAATGCGGTCTTGGTATGTAACTAGTTATGTTGTCAACAAAGGGCAGTGCAGCCAAATCCATTGCTCGCTGTACGCACTTCTATGCTCCAATGTTCATGCTCCCCACCTTCCCCAGCCCACACTAACCAGAGTGGTGAAGTAAGGTCAAATTAGCCCCATGATCTGCACGGTGTGGTGTGCCTTTAGAGAAGGGCTCCAGGTGTACACTTAATTGGAGCTAGTGTGACAACTTCTTCATGCTATTTTGGGAAGAGTCATAGGACTCCCAATTTGTCTGCTAAAGTTTCCCTTTGTTAAGCGCAAATAATGAGACTTACAAATAAACTCAACTATGAAGCTAAACTATTTTTATTTTACCAGGTAAGGCCCACTCGGCTATATGGCTTTTTCAGAAGTGACCTGGCCACAAATGATCACTGAACAAAGTGGCTTATCAAGTAGGGATATATTGTAGCCAAATACTCAAAATGCATGTTTCTAAATGTGGAGGAAAAACCGGAGAACCCGGAGACAAATCCACGCGACCACGGGGAGACACGCAAACTCCAAATATACAGGCGTCAGGGTCGGGATCGAACCCACGACCTCCTGCACACCAGGCGAGGTAGTTAACATCTCGCCACCGTGGCACCCCAAAAAGGTTGCATCACAGGACTGCGAGAGAAGGCAATTCCTTGGCGAGACCTTCATTCAGCAGCGGATTTATCACGGTTTATGAAACCAAAAATAACTCATCAACGCCCACATTAACACTGCTGTATAACAGAAACCATACAGTAGGCTAAAAAGTTGGACAACACTTCTTCCAATAAAAAAAAGATGTTAACGACAGCTGTGGTGAGGTGTACTGGGTCTTTTTTTGTGCCAACATGGCGCTTACGTTTAACTTGAGTGAGATTGACGATGCTGCGGCGCAGAGCGTTTCTTGAATTGAATTTCAAAGCGAAACTTAAACACAATTTTGGGCCCACCACCTGCAGTTAAGGTTGGTGTGCCACGAAAAAGTGCAGCGAAGCCGGAATAAATTCAATCGCTCTTCGTGAGAAACCCGATTTCATCAGCCGCAATGTAATTTGAAAATAGCGTGGAAACATGGCAACATCAATTCCCCTTACGTTCAGCTACTCACAAACAACAAAGCTCCAGAGAAGGGCGACCGCGCGCATATATTGAGATAGCGCCGATGTTTATAACAGAACGCGACAAGCATCCACGAAAAATACCACGGCCACAACATTTCAAAGTGAATGAATATTCCCACACAAAAGGCTTTCAGAATAAGTCAGGAGGATACGCACCACCAATCGCAAAATCACATGTGCTTCTTCAAAGATGGCAAATTCTTTGGACAAATGCCTTTCAAACCCTTTTTGCTGTCCATGGGTACGAGGAAGGGGTGGGCGGATGGGTGGGTCAGTCGGTCGATGCGTGTGTGGGTGGGTGGGTGGATGGGTGGGTCAGTCGGTCGATGGGTCGGGCTGGGCGGGTGCGTAGATGTTGTGGGGGGTGGCGTGCGAGGGGGTAAATGTTTGAAGTTCAAATGCCGCTCAGCTCATTGTCTCCACGACCCCGGCTTTCTTTTTATTTATTCCCAGAGCCGCTGTTTGACACTCGGAGCATCAATCAAGGACACGAGGACAACGGGCGGCGGCAGGAGCTGGGGATGTGCCCGGCATGTAATGGGGGAACGAGACCGGGCCCTGCCCTGCCCTTCCCCCAATCTGGCCGTCGCTACACGGTTGTGAATCTCTCACGAGTCGAACCGTGGTCAGCTCGAGCAAAAACGACCAACGAACCAACCCGGCAAATCGTCTTATCGTGCACCTACGATGGTGACAGGGTCTCAGCTGGGCTAAATGACGGCGCTTAAAACTTGGGCCCGCGTTGTGGGTTGTTGGCCAAAGCGGTGATGGCACGTCAACTCGCGGTTGACAATGTGAGGAAAGTTAATTGCGCGATTCCCACAACTGGTGCGACTTTAGTTGGCAGGACCGGCGCAGTGTAGCACCCGGATGATTAATGGTTATTAAGCAGTAAATTTAGTCACTGATAATTAAGGCTAAGTCTCACAATGGGTGACTGCTTTATTTAATCGTGAGTTTAGAGAATTACCCATTGCGTCGATGTGTCTGCCATCGAAGGGCCAAACTGTAACTTCGATTATTTCATCGAAGGGCCAAATAAAATGTTTCCTGGGTGATATTTCATCAAATTTTGAGGAGGGCATAGATCACCAATTGGTTACCTTATACCATCAAAGTTGCGATAAAGTTTGCCAACGTAGCTTGCAATGGTACTTTCAAACACGAAAACACCTAATAACAATAACAACACTCACCACATGCGTCAATGTTTTTTTTGATATTTGCATTTGGGCACCACTGCAAATTGGCCGAATCACCAGATATGATCTGGTAACAATAACATTTCGCAACCAAAGTGCAGTAAACAATTGCACGCATGCTGCCGCTGCAGCAGCCGTCGAACAACATTTCTCGCAAGACACAATAGCAATTCATATTCTTGGTTCTTTCGGTAAAGTCACGTATATAAATATTATTTTATTATTTCCCTTCTACGTGACTTTACCGAAAGAACCAAGAATATGAATCCCTGCAGACACGAAAGCTTTAAATCAAGATTTACAATAGCAATTCTTAAATTTTTATAAGGAGTTAATCTACATCCCAACCAGAGTCATAAAACTGCACTGCCTAGCCAAGGGGTGTGGGGTGTGTGGCAGAAACGTCACAGGATGAAACCACAAGGTCGTAAGGTCAGAGTTCAACCCCCACAATCCCTTGCCCGGGCTGCCCGGTTGCCACGGCGGCAGCGTTGGGCCGCCGGCTGCCATGGCGACGCACGAGGCGTGGCGGCGGACAATGGTGGCGGGTGCGTGGAAGCGGCGGCGAATGGAGTTGCGCATAATCGACAAATCGTTCGGAACAAGTTTTCGCAGCGTGCTCAACAAGTTGGTTTGTCCAGCTAACAACGTTGCCGGGCAACCGACCACTTCCACATACAAACACACACAAGTATATGCACGCGCACACACTCACTCACTGGCACGAATTCGTGCACACAAACCCACATATGACCCGAAGTTTACGTCAAGAATAACCCCTTCGAGCTTCCAAAGTTTGTAATAATGAAATATTCATTTCTGATTTATAATCCCAAGTACAAAACTTTGGCTCGATGCACAACGGAGTCGGCTTAAGATGCGTTAAATGTATTCAGCCTCGATATTTAATCTCGTTTTTGCAAAACACTTTCGAATTTTAGTTTTCGCCAAACGAACAAATAAAAATGACAATCCGTGGCACAGACACCGCCAAAACGTGGTGGCGAAATTCCTTTAGTTTTCTGATGAAACCACCACCACCCCCCCAACACCACCGCCCAAACCCCCCCCCCTCCCCAATAACCTCAGATTATGGTAATGGCCGGATGTGAAGGCTTTCAACTCTTTATTCGAAAGCCCCCCCGAGACCCCCCACGGAGCTAATGCCGAATCAAAACAGTCCCCCCCAGAGACTGTACCCCTCTCACAGCTGTGCATTACCCCCACGACGCTCTCCCTCCTCCACCCTAAAGCCTTGCCTGCACTGCCATTGCACCTGTGCCTGCATCAGAGGTCGCAAACGAGTTTTGATTCCTTACCCGTACCCGGCCGCACCAGGGTCGCAAACGGGTACCCGTACCCGGCCGTACCCGTACCCTACCCGTACCCGGCCGGGTACGGGTAGGGTACGGGTATCGGGTACCCGATTGCGACCTCTGGGATGAAGCCATGTTGCAGACGCGGGTGGGTTGATTCTAGTAACTTGAATTGTGAGAAGAGACAAGACGTTGGGAAATGAGTGACAAACAGTTACTCACCAGGGACTCAAGGTCTACCCGTACCCGTACCCAGCCGCACCAGGGTCGCAAACGGGTACGCGTACCCGGTCGGGTACGGGTAGCCGGGTATCGGGTAGGGTACGGGTATCGGGTACCCGGTTGCGACCTCTGGCCCGCATCCTTGTCGTCGTTATCATCATCTGCATCATTTGCATAATCAACACTATCAGAGTTTGCATCGTCACCATCGGCAAAAAACTGTTTCCATCAGAATCAAAATGGTTTACATCCATCATAACCCAGCATCACCAAATTAATTTGCGTCATCATTTCCATCCGCGCCACCACCTATCATCAAACCGAACAATTTCAAACATCAACACCAACATCATGGTTTGCAACATCACCATAATTTGCAACATCGCCGTCATAATCATCGTCATTGACATTAAGGCCTTCGTCGTCATGAAGCTGTGTGCCGATGTAAGGCGAAGTTGCCGCGAGGCGTTTTAATTGTAATAGCTGTTTGTAAATGTATGCATTCACTCCTCCGTTCATTTCATTCAAAGTCGTGTATCATGCGCATGGCACATTGCCCGCTAACTTTCCTTAATTGTTAGATGCCATATGCCTCAGATGGTTATCTCGGTGTGTTAATGTTTCCGTCCCCGTAATATAATTCAAAGTATGAATCTCTCCACACACACACACTCCTTTGTGCACTTTCCAGCATTTGTTGTTGTTTTCTTTAAGCAAATTATTTTTTCTAAAATGTAATCACAATCGCTGCGAGACACACTTTTAATTGCACTTCTATTGACCCAACATGTTGGGGATATGATTTGAACGAATGGTGTTTTCAAGTTTCGGGCACACAGACTGCCAAGAGGAAGAACCTCCATGGACATGGAGCCATGAAATCAACTCAAGTGATGGCCCTGCATGCAGGCCGGTTGCATCGCAAAGACCACGAGAGATGGCAACATCTTGGGAAGACTTTCATCCACATCCAGAAGTGGAATGATCACGGATTATGATGACGATTGTGATTGAAATGCCACGGAATAATATTTGTAGTTGTGCGCAATTTCGGCCACTAAGATCTATCTTGTCAAAATTTGAATGCTGTTAATGCTTCTGGTTTCTGAAAGCAAAGTTCACGAATGACCTCGACCTTAGCGTGTCCTCTTAAGAGTTGCAGTCGGGTGGTACAGTTTCTGAGACTCGCTACCAGCATTTGACAGTGCAGCCTTACAAACACGGTCTCACCCGTCAGGTAGATCTTACACAGGTGGTCACAACCTTCATTTGACTCTTTGGCGACGAAGTTATGTGGGTGACTTGCGGCCCTGGTCACAATACGGGGCCCCGCAAGGACAGACCCGGAGCAGGGCAGTTTTACAGATGAGGCAAACCTCAAAGCACGTCGGTCGGTCTATGGTACAATTTTACCACCGCTAACCATAATACTTTTGGAATACATACGCGGGATTGTTAAGAACAGTTGTATTTTAGTGTCTTTTTGCATGGATCGCATGGTTTAATAGTGGCCCTTTACTGCACGTGGGCCTTTGGCTAAAGCACCAGCGATTGATTCTCCTCGTTTTACCGATTGCTATTTAGAATGACAACCTAAGTCAACGTTTCACACGTGGCGTTTCATAGAGAGTGTGCGATTTATTTGTGTTCGTCACGACCAAGGTACTTCACGGGCAAGCAGGTTCATAAACGCGCTTTTACGCCCGTTATTGCTGTAGCAACGTGGCCAAATTAAACAATGTTATCATCTCTTTGAATTGTCATGGTTTATACGCTGGTGTATCTAATTATTGTAGTAACATACACTAAGCATGCGTAAGCATTCTGTAAGCAGGTTTAATAAACGTTGTGTTTGTGGTCTACGGGGGGTTGAGGTTTGTGTTCGTTGTAACTTTATTTGTCTTTGTAACTTTCTGACCCGCTCCTCCCTAGACATGTGGGAAAAAAAGAGGTTCACAGCTCATCGGATTTCTCCAGGATAGAGATTCTGATTCTGGTTCATTGCCCCCATGAACCCAGCGACCTTAGTTTAATATTCCGCACTGACCAGCGTGGTGAAGTATGGTCAAACAACAACCCGTGTCCGATACAGCATCCTATTGTTTTTTGAGGTGGCCTAAACATATGGGGGCACTGTGCGAAATCTACATCTGACACCGTCACGATGCTTGGGAGAGCCTCCACCCTGCATTGGGTTTAAGTGGCGTTAGTCGAGTAGGATGCATATCGTGTCAACCCACACGGTTTAACCCCGTTATTCTCGTGCAGGGAAATTGAGTTTTCAGGTCCATACGGCGTACAGCCGTTTCAATACGGGCAACATTTGTACGCCTTTTGGCGTCATCTGGTCCAACACCATGTGAGACTAGGCTTTAATAAAAGCTGTCTCGGGTGTGGACCAATCAATTACAAGGACAGTGCATACATTATCAGAGTTTAGTTTTTTTGTTTGCATTCTGACTGCAGGTATTGTGGTCTATGCAAACATGACTCCTTGTAAAAAAGGTGTCAGTTTTGTTGCCAGATAAAAGGGTACAAACCCAATTATCAACATTTGTGTTGTCTATTTGTTTGTTTTTCTCCCTTGTGATGGGACTTCATATGATGAACGTTGTGATTTAAAAGGGGCACGGGGTGAACCTATACGGTCTGAATTGGTCTGTAAAAAAGTTGTAGGCAGCACTAATAAGGGATTGACAGGTATGGAGATGGTGATGTAGGTTTACCGCCACGCTGAATAGCTCGTACGGTCGTAGGTGGACATACCGTGGTTGTACGGTCATAATATATTTGTTTAAAGTGAGGGTTTATCGACTCGTCGGTAACTTTTAAGACTAGATCTCCTCCTCCTGGACTACTACCGCCACCTCGTGGGCACGCTTCACACATCCCACTGCTGATCGCGAGCCGGCGAGGCACACAATCACACATCCTTTGACCAACGGGGCTCGCGACGGAACAAATATTAAACTATATTCTTGGTTCTTTCGGTAAAGTCACGTAGAAGGGAGATAATAAAATAATATAAATATAAAACAATAAAAAATAAAGATTCTCACGACATTTCGACTGCAACACAAGCAATCATCATCAGGTGTGAAATCCACAACTTTTATCAAATTTTCTTGCTGTGCATTTAACACCTGATGATGATTGCTTGTGTTGCAGTCGAAACGTTGTGATAATTTTTATTGTTTTATATTTTTATTATTTTATGATTTCCCTTCTACGTGACTTTACCGAAAAAAACAAGAATATGAATCCCTGCAGTCACGAAAGCTTTAAATCAAAATATTAAACTCTGAAGTGTTCGTAACCGCAGGAATCCATACTCTTTGGTTCTTTCGGTAAAGTCACGTGGGTAGAAAATAAAATAAATGACGACGTTTCGGGCGTGACACAAGCGTCCATCATCAGGTGGGAGAAGGGGTTGACAGGTATGGAAAAGCCCACCTCATGATGCGCCCGAAACGTCGTGATTTATTTGATTTTCTACCTACGTGACTTTACCGATAGATTAAAATCTTGCTCCTACGCACACGAAGCCCATCAACACCCCGTTCATTTGCTCCATCTCCACGGGTCGACGTCCTCTTGGGCGCGTTCCCTCCCCCTCCTCCTCCTCCTCCTTCGGCTTCCACTCCGCTGTTAGTCTCGCCCATAGACCATCAAAAGCCCTTCAGGCGACAGTGTCCTCGCCAAACCTATATGCTTCGCCTGCGCATGTAAATCAAACGCACGCGTTGCATTCTCGAAGTCTAACTACACCTGCCACCTCGCGTTACATCTACATGTTTAATGTAACACACTGCACGCCGACTTAATAACGCGTCATTTAAGCACACAGTGGGACAATCGACGCATACGCTGCAAATTTAAAGATCACCTTGATTATATTGCAAAAAAGACAAAAAAATTGGTTTTCTGTATCGACACAAACATTGCTTCCCCCCCTGTTCCGTTTGGAACTGATAAAAGCTACCATACTGCCTTTACTTTATTACTGTGACATCGTGTATAAATCAGCCCCAAGCACTTCACTGAAGAAGCTTGACTCAATTTATCACTCGGCTATAAGATTTGCATTGAACTGCCCATATAGGACCCACCACTGTGATCTCTACATTGGGTCAAACTTAACATCTCTAGATGTTCGACGGCTTCCATTAACATGTTTAATGTAACACACTGCACGCCGACTTAATGACGCGTGATTTAAGCACACAGTGGGACAATCGACGCAGACGCTGCATGAAGTAATTGATTGATCATCGTGATTGACGATGACGATGATGGAGGTGTCAAGGTTAAAGGACGCTCCCGCCATCGGAATGTGGAATTTCACAACGATTGACCGACGCAATCTAAAACACAACAGCTTCGTAACCACGCGCTCGCTGCGATTACTAAAAACGCGCATTCAAATGATCAGAGACAGACGACTGATTATACTAAAACAAGAACAACAAACAACAATGATACTGTGATTATGATGACGATGTTGATGTTGTTGACGACTCAGCCGTACCGTGTTGGCGAAACGAAGACATGAGCGCTAATGCAAAGACCTTCATCGACGGCTGTGAAGGGGCGACGGGCGTATTAATTAAACTTTAAAGACGCTAAAATGTTTGAGTTTAAAGTGTTAAAGGCTACGAGAGTAAGAGTTGAGGGCACCGTCAACCCCCCCGTCACCAACACGAGCGGGCAGCACTTGCCCCTGGCACTAACAACATCAATGCACCGCGCGGACCTCTCCACTCTACCGCCACCGGAAGATGGGGGGACGGGAGGGGGGTTTATGAACGCCAAGGAAGACGTCTTCTGGAAGAAGTCTTCTGGAAGACGTCTAGGAAAAAAATTGTGGAAGATAACTTCTGGAAGATATCTTCTGGAAAAAAAACATCTTCTGGAAGATAACTCGCGGAAGTCTTCTTCTGGAAGATTTCTT
>CM025620.2:11066751-11085229 GCA_014621495.2 Entosphenus tridentatus | reverse complement strand
ATAATCCACTGTGGGCTGGTGTAACCAGGAGGTTCCTACCAGTATCAATATTCTGATTCTCAACGTGACCGCAAACGATTGGAGCGGAAGACGCAGCTGGTGACGGTGTCGCGTTCAGACCTCGCTCCGCCAGGAGGTGGCTCCACTCACCTAGACTTAGACCCCCCCCCGCCCTCTCCCGTGTAGCCTCAACAACATCTGTGGTGCAAATTGCTGTGAGCGAGTAGCCACCTACGACGGGCAACCGTGGGTGGCCAGCACCCCGCCCGGCCCCTCGTATTCATTTAAGGCTGAGTCAACTTAGGGGAAGCCCAGGACCGGTTAAGGTAATCGTCGCCAGGTTCGGAGTGCAGCGCGCTAAGCACTGCGCCACCGCTCCCATCCATATGGACCGTGCACATACACACAACGCGCGCGTGTGTGTGTTTTGTTGTAAAGGCACGTCAACATGCACCTAGCCTGGCACAAGCGCCGTGGGGACGTCACCGCCACTTAGTGGCGGTTGTTGTTGTTGTTGTGAAGGGTGTATCAGAGCACTTTCACATTCCACAATGCCCTTCAAGATAGCCCCACGTCTCGGGGTCAAAGTCCACCCGGTGATCAAGAGTCTGTGCTCTTATTCCTTGAACCAAAGTCTTATGTCAGCATAAGACCAACAGTCTATTTAGCGAAGTTAGTTTTCCAAAATAATTATAAACAAAAAATTTCAGGAGGTTTCTGTTGTTATGGGACGTTTGCTGAAATCCATGAATAAGCGCTTGGCTTCGTATGGGAGAAAACTCTTTTACTCAGAGACAATACGCACAAACACATCAGTGGGTAACACAGCTCTGCACAGATGGAAACAAGAATCCATGGCTGTGCTGGCACATTCATCATCTTGCCTTACAACACTGGGTATTCTGAGGCAGTCTCCCAACTGAGAACTAACCAGGCTCAATCCAGCTTACCCGCCGTGATCCAACACGATTTGGTGCAAACTGATTTTATCGTAAACAATTTCTGATGAATTTCCACTAAGTGCTGCGGTCTTACTAGGTGTCGGTGGGTTTGGGCGGCGAGATGTTAACTACCTCGCTTGGTATACAAGAAGGCATGGGTTCGATGCTCACCCCAACGTATTTATATTTGAGTTTGCATGTTTTCCACCGGTGGTCGTGTGGATTTTTCTCTGGGTCCTCTGGTTTTCCCGTACATATTTAGAAACATGCGTTTAGAATGTTTGACTGCTTTAAATGTCCATATGATGAACAACTTCGTTGAGCTATAATTTGTGGCAATGTCGCTTCTGAAAAAAAAAGCTGTATAGCTCAGTGGGCCTTACCTGGTAAAATTAAAAGTTTGTAGTTTTTAAATAGCTTACTCATCCTAGAGTGGATGATGCTGAGATTAATTGATGATGAGAGCAATGATGATAGGTCTGTGTTGATCCTGCCTGGATGAACTCAAGTGGCCTGTAATGCTACTAAATGAACAATGGCCAAAAACACCAAACCGATATAGCCTTGTACAATACGCACAATGTTTAATAAAACATTTATTGCTGTGGATTTAACACCTGATGATGATTACTTGTGTTTCAGGCGAAACGTCGTGAGAATTTTTATAATTTTATATTTTTATTATTTTATTATTTCCCTTCTACGTGACTTTACCGAAAGAATCAAGAATATGAATCCCTGCAGTCACGAAAGCTTTAAATCAAAATTGAGTATTGAAAGACGTAAAAAAAAAAGCTATCCCAAAATACTTCAGCAGAGATGAAAAAGACACACATGGATGGGTGAGCCAATACAAATCAGGGACGTGCATGGGCAGGAGACGCCAGGGCTAGGAGGGATGATGGCCAGTGAACGAGACTTGAGACAGAACGGCAGGCAAAGGAGGGAACGCACCTAAAGACAACGACCACTCAAGAGGGATGGTGCTGACAAGACAATGGCCAATGATGATGATCTTACCACCTCAAGAGTCGTTTCAGACTCATCAGTCTCCAACGAACAACGTGCACGATAACCACGGAGATGTGGAGAAAGTTACACAGGTGCTGTCTTACAGCGAGTTTGCAGGCGTGTGCGTGTGTGTGCGGCGAAGGCCATAAACAGCGACGGGTCACACCAGACGACTGCAATGCCAACGAGTCCGCTTAAAACCTGCGGTAGATATCAGCATGGAGGTTTTGTTTGTCACAATGGGGGCTTGAAAACGGCTGGAACGTACTGGTTCGTCTCAATACGGGTCGTGTGTAGCACTTGACATATGCAAAACATGTCCTTACCCGCACTTGAGGGATGTTTTAACGAATACGGTATCATAAACAGTGTTTTAACACGAAACGGTACAGAAATTGTGATTCCCTTGTACACCGATGATACCTGGCACCAAGATTGTGGATCGAGGGGGTGTCAATAATGCCTCGGATTATAACACATTTCACCAAATCATGACCGAACGCAGTGTCCCGAGAGGCATTTCGGCGCTGCATCGAATCAATATTTTTAAACCGCGATATTGTTTGAGAATTAAGAATTCCCGTCACCAGCTGTCACTTCGTGCTGGAGATGTCACTCTGAGCGGCGATGCTGGTGGTGATGGAGCGCTGCGCTGTGGCCCCCAGAGGGAACTCGAGCTCGATTCCCGGCCATGCCAATTCCTGACCGTGGCGAAGGCTCTGATCAAGTTGGCGAGTGATATCCAAACCGGGCCCTGCCCTCTGCCCCTTCCCCAACCCACGCTGAGCAGCTTCGTGAAGTTTGGTCAAACAGCCCCCATACGGCGTGGGGATGGAGGTGGGGGGGCATTCATCCAGCAGTGGCGGGACAAAGGGTTGTAATTAATTTAATGACGTAGGTTAAACCACGTGTTGTTTACTGGCCGCCAATATCACATCCGTAGGCTTTCGTGAAGGACTACCACCTGGCAATGTATATATATATAAAAGGACACCACCACACATTCCCACCTGCAGGAAAGGCTTGTCGGCGATATAAGCCTGCAATGTATATGTATATAAAGGCGGCGAGACTTGGTGTGGAATCAAATGACCCCCGGCTGGATCAGTCATGCTTGTTTGTGACACGGCAGACACTCACCTATTTGTCATCTCTCTTGCACAACTGTTGTGGGGGTGGTGGAGTGGATGTGAAAGCCTTGGCGGCGGGGGAAAAAAAAGGAGGGTGCTTGTCAGATGGTATCGAGCTGAAGTGTATTTTTAACTCTGGAAAAACAAGTACGGTGCTTATTTTATTGTTCTGCTGTCAACTTGAGAGATTTTTTCTCAAAATAAGAATGAATACCCCTCGTGAAACGAATGCCCAGTGGCTGCGCATAACGAAGACACATCACCTACCTTTATGCCTTAGATATATCAGTCATCGCCTGTGACCAAACCGCCCTGAAATGCGCCCGATCTCGTGAGATGTTAGGGAGCAGAAACAGGATTTTGAACCTGAAGATCACCTGCGCGGGTGTCCACCCCGCATCGCAGGCTGCAGGGAGTACACGTGGATGGCTGAGAGCAGAGATCAGTTCCGATCATTCATCCGTCGTTACATCGCATCCTGATCCCATGATTCCACGTTCACTTATGCTGCCTGCCCAGTGATGAAGCTAGTGCAGGGCCTGTAGCAAATCTTATAAAAGGGCCCTAAATAAAATTAAGAAAATATTAAAAACACATGTTTTCTTTACTTGCAAAGTAAAGTTATTGCATTTTGCTATACAGTCAGATAATACGACAAATCGCTAACCTTAAACACCCAGTCGTTCATAAAAGCTGAAGGCGGTCTAGTACTATGGTAATAGAGCAAGTGCAGAATCACTGAACCGGAATTTATAGCTTGAAAGCATTTTGGCGCGGGGCCCTTGAACGTGCGGGGCCCGTAGCATTTGTAGCTACTTTTGCTCCTAGGATCATCCGGCACTGTGCCTGCCTTCGCCAAAGCCACACTGACCCTCATTGCGAAGTATGGTCAAATTACCCCCGACGAACACGCACACCTGGGGCGACACGATCCTCTGCCCCCTTGTGTTCGTTAACATCTGCCTGCAACTGGCACGTAGAGCGCATGTAAGGCAAAGGTCGCAAACGGGTTTTGATTCCTTACCCGTACCCGTACCCGGTCGCACCAGGGTCGCAAATTGGTACCCGTACCCGTACCTGGCCGGGTACGGGTACCCGTACCCGTACCCTACCCGAAATGAGTGCCAAACGGTTACTCACCAGTGACTCACGGCCTACCCGTACCCGTACCCGGCCGCACCAGGGTCGCAAACGGCTACCCGTACCCGTACCTGGCCGGGTACGGGTAGCCGGGTATCGGGTAGGGTACGGGTATCGGGTACCCGGTTGCGACCTCTGATGTAAGGTTCGGCAAACCCCAAATGGGCCCACGTGCTCGAGTGTGCACGCGCGAGTGACATCACACCACGCGCGAGTGACATCACACCACGCGCGAGTGACATCACACCACGCGCGAGTGACATCACACCACGCGCGAGTGACATCACACCACGCGCGCTCGTGTTCGGAAATCAGGCAAAAGAGGTAAATGCCACCAATGATCCGAGCGAATACTCGGCGCAGGGGTTGGCGACCCCCCCGTCCCCCCGGACTCTGAAAGGCAGCGTGCGCCTCTTTGAGAAGGATTGCTTCGTGATGTTGTTTATCGAGGACCCGTCGTCTCGTATTCACCACATGCATTGCGGATCTTCAAATGTTGAGGGTTTTTTTACCTAATTATTTTTAAGCAATGGCTCTTTTATTCTAGATTTTAAGCTTTCGTGACTGCAAGGATTCATACTCTTAGGTTTTTTCGGTAAAGTCACGTAGGTAAAAAAAATAATAGAAATAATAATAGAAATAAAATAATAAATCACGACGTTTCGGAGGCAACACAAGTCTCCGTCATCAGGTGGGACCGTCACAGCTAAATTGACTGTCTAAAGACATTATTATTTCTATAATTTTTTACCTATGTGACTTTACCGACAAAACCTACGAGTATGGCTCTTTTATTGTTATTATTATGGTTGCCGAACTCTCTACTAGGCCGTCAGTGTTGTCAAACTCGGCGTAAGTAATAGCAGAAGCCCATGCTCAAAATCTCACTACGGTATAATGAAAATCAGTGAATAGCAAAATACATAAAAGTTATAATTGAGTCATTGGTAAATTTAGAAAACGATTTGGCTTTGGCCTAACGAGGGATTCCTTTTGCACTCGATGTTTCCCGGAATAGTGAATTGATATTATTTGCATAAGGCACTACCACCAGAGCACAAGGTACGCCTATTCATTATAATAATCCGATATTATTGTGCCCTAAATTCCTGCATACCCACCGTTGTATCACGAGGACCAACAGTAGGACGATATGGACGTGGCGTGCCAATATTCCTGGTTGAAATTAAGCACTGGCCATAATCTTCTATTCTATCTATTCTATTTTTATTTTCCTTTTTTATTTTCCTTTTTTATTTTCACCAGGTAAGGCGCGCTGAGCTACGTAGCTCTTTTTCAGAAGCGACCTGGCCACAAATGATGGCTCAACGAATTGGCCCATCACGTGGACATGTATAGCAGCCAAATACTCTAAACGTGCGTTTCTAAATGTGGAGTGAAAACCCGGATGACCCGGAGAAAAGTCCACGCGACCACGGGGAAAGAGACACGCAAACTCCAAATATACAACAGGCGTCAGGGTCGGGATCGAACCCACGACCTCCTGCATACCAGACGAGGTCGTTAACATCTCACCACCGTGACACATACTTACCCCTAGCCGAAAGCTATCCCTTACCCAAGTCAAACACGACGCGAGTATTTCCTACAGCACGTGTGTTTTCGTTGCGGCACCGATAACTCCTTGTGAACCCGAGTTATGCAAAATGAATGGTGCCTCCCATCAGAGATTTACTTTTTTGTTTACAAATATCACATCGCCGGCACGAGACTCAGTCACTCCCCCGCAACCAGTGGCTTGATTAACCACCGCTATTGCGGAACGAAATGCCTCAGCGGCTCGCAATCGGAAAGGTTGTGAGTTCAAATCCTGGCTGGTGGGTTGACTCAGCCCATGCTCCACCAAATACATTTTAAAGAGACGAATCCTTAATTCCTTCCGGAACGCAGTCGGATTCAAATGTTCACTCCCACCACGGCATTTCGGCCCATTTCCACCACCGCCCCTATTCCAGTCACTACCCCTATCCCAACCCCTATCATTACCTCTACTGCTACTCCCTGCCCTGGCCCCCCAGGTATGACCAGGCCTACCCCAACCCCTATCACTACCCCAGCCCCTATCACTACCCCAGCCCCTATCACTACCCCTACCCCAGTCACTACCCCAACCCCTATCACTACCTCTATCACTACCCCAGCCCCTATCACTACCTCGATCACTACCCCTACCCCAGTCACTACCCCAACCCCTATCACTAACCCCGACTTCTACTCCCTGTCCTGGCTCCCCAGCTATAACTACGCCTACCCCAAACCCTATCACTTCCTCTATCACTACCCCAGCCCCTATCACTACCCCTACCTCTAATGCTAACCCCTATTGCGGATCCCTGTCCTAGCCCCCCTGCTATGACCAGGCCTATCCCAGCCCCTCCTTAATCACTCCCGCCTGTTTCTCCTGCCAGCAACAACTCCACCACCAGCACCAGCAACCAACTTCACCTCGACCGCTCTCGTCGTCTTACGCACAATAACTTGCACAATTGTCGGAAAAGGGCGCCGTGGGGTGAGGCGCTGCTCTGCAAACCGACGTGAGATAAGGACGCGGAATGGGCACCACTGGGACCCCCCGCCACCCCTCCACGATGCTCATTTCGAGCAGCAAATCGATCTTGGGCACCTTTTTTGCGCTCCCGCCGGTCGAGTCGTCGAGGAACGGCGCAGCTTCGAGGCAACGTTGCCATGGCCTGACCGAGTTCACGTGAATGAGTGCGGAGTTGACCCTGGGGGGAGTGGGATATAATAATAATAATGATAATAATGGGACAATTTCCAAGGACGGTCTGTTTCTCCTATAACGCCGCGTGTTTTCGCGACGCGAATTGGATGCAACGCGATGGAGTGAACGGATGTGCGTCGCGCGAGTAGGCTGCCTCAACGTAGCAACATTCTCATATAGCGCATTGGGATGCTGCTGGATGCTTCCGTACCTGTTAACCCCATATCAGTGCTGCCTACTTTATTACAGACCAATTCAGACGATATTGGTCACCCCGTGCTCTTATACATCTCAACGTTCATCCCTACAAAGTCCCATCACAAGGGAGAAACACAAACAAAATAGACAAAACACGTTTTTTTTGCCCGTATTGAAACGCCTGTGCACCGTATGGACCTGAAAACTCAATTTCCCTGTACAAGAATACGGGTAAAACCGTACGGGTTGACACGGTGTGTGCTTCTAGATGCTACCCACGCGCCTCAGTCTTCGCTCGGCCTGCGTACGCATGCATCACGGACTCTACTTTTTTCGCTATTATTTATTGTCACGCGATTTTCCCATAACGGCGGTGATCTTCGGTGAACGCGACCACTGCGCCATGGGAGAATAGCCTGGACTTGTGTCAATTTGGCTCAATCTTGGCCGCCACAGCTCTCCCTGGATCCTGTTGTTGTTGTTGTTGTCGTCGTCGTTGTTGTTGATGGGCCTGGTAGTCTGCTCCCGGGGCTGTTCAAGTGGCGTCGCTCTCTCCTACGTCTCCCTGACTGACCACCCTCCCCGCTGCTCCCCACCCTTCTACCCTCACGTAATGGACTTTATGTTTTTAAAGCGTCTTGAGATGTGACTGCATGTAGAGGTTGTGTGTGTGTATCTGTAATGACGACTTGGACGCACTTGTCTTGAGATGGATTTCTTTATTTAAGGAGCCGCGTGCTCACACTCGGACAAGCGGTGACCCCCACTGCAACAGCCCCGAGTCTCCCGCGCATCTCCCTTTTATATGGTCCGAGGCCACGCCCCCATTCCCGAACCTTCTCGCTGGTTCTAGACCGCTCGCTCTACCAGCAGACTCCACCGTCCTCTTACGTCACCTGGCCACGCTCCTATTCTCGATCATTCCCGTAACCACCAGTCCCTTAGTAATGCAAGCTGACTCCCCTGTCATTACCTCCCGTGGCCACCAGTCTACTCACACCGCAGGCTGATTCCCCTGTCATTACCTCCCGTGGCCACTAGTCCACTTGCACCGCAGGCTGACTCCCCTGTTATTACCTCTCGTGGCCACTAGTCCACTCGCACTGCAGGCTGACTCCCCTGTCATTACTGCCCGTGGCCACCAATCCACTCGCACTGCAGGCTGACTCCCCTGTCATTACATATACATTCAACCCGTTGTTCTTGTGTATTATGTTTCACAAGAATGTTCTTCACAGGTAAGCCAATCAGAAACCCATTTGTTGTACTGCTCCCCTATGTGTCACCCACTTGTTGTACTGGCCCTCTATGTGTCACCCACTTGTTGTACTGCTGCTCTGTTTCACCAACTTGTTGTACTGCCCCTCTATGTGTCACCTCATTTCCTGGAATGCGGATGCCTCAATAAAGCCTCAATAACTCCAAGTCACCACGATGCACCAGCCCCATCGCCTCCATCTCTGTGCGATCCACCAACCCCACCACCTCCATCTTCATATGATCGACCAATTCCACTACAGCACCTCCCATCTCTTTCTAATCCACATTACCCCGCCACCTCCATCTCCCCGTGATCCACCAAACCCACCACCTCCAAGTCCCTGCATGATGGGATAAGAGAGCATGAATGGTGTGTTACATTCACTGGGTTTCCCGTAAGAAGCAGGATCGTTAACCGGACTTCTTTGGAATATTTCAAACCCTTTGCCAGTCCGCTGCTGGGCCATGCTGGCTTCCACACAATGTGTCGGGGGGTCGGCGGTCGTGCTGTTGGAACCTACCTCGCCACGCATGGTCATCGTGGGCCAGGGTTCGGCAGGGCACCCAGTACCCGTTTAGATTTTAACTCACCGCTGGCGTTAAGCCGTTGACCTGTAACTTGAACTCGGGGTCACGGAGTTCGTGGGCACAGCGCGTGCTAACCGCCGTGCCACTTATCCTCTCCCCACCCCCCCCCCCCCCCGGTTCAGCTTACTCGGATGACAATCTGTGTCAGTTGAATCATTTTGATTTTTTTTGCCAACGCGGACTTCTCTTCTGCAGGTGGTCACGTGCTGTGATGGACGCAATGATTTTGTTGTTGTTGCAGCAGCAGCATGGGGCGCCACGGTGGCTAGGAGATGTTAACTGCCTCACAATGGTCGACAGGAGGTCGTGGGTTTGATCCCGACCCTGACGCCTGTGGGCAATGGTGGAGCCAGGATTTCAGGTAGGGGGGAAACCCCTCCAGCAATGAAAAATGATAGAGGAGTTGTTAGTAAGTAAGGACTTGTCCCTTGTTTTTTATTCGACGCGTGTGCGGCGATGGCACAGCCATCGATCCAGGGTCGAATTCGAACCGTGCGTGATCGGCATCGCGCTCGCTGAAGGTATGCGCACAATTCTGTGAGTCACTTAGAACTGCTTTGCCGTTACTTGTTGCCATTTTTCGATTTAAAGCTTTCGTGACTGCAGGAATTCATCTTCTTGGTTCTTTCGGTAAAGTCACGTAGAAGGGAAGTAATAAAATAATAAAAATAATAAAACATAATAAAATAATTCTCACTGAGAATTATTTTATTATAATAATTCTTGTTGCCAATTATGAACTCAGACTATTGTCCTATCATCTCAGAGTCCCTGGCACGTAATAATATGCTACACAGTGGCCAGTGTGGGTCGCAAAATGCCGATTTATTACTTATAAACCTCAATGATCCGATCGAACTTAGGGATTTCGATCGGATCATTGGGGGGGCACGTGCCCCCCCCCCCCCACTGTGCTTGCAGGACATTTGGAGTTTGCGTGGTCTCTCTCTCTGTCCCTGTGGTCGCGTGGATTTTTCTCTGGGTCCTCCAATTTTTCCCTCCACATTTAGGCTGTTATACATTTCCACGTCATAAGCCACTTCGTTGAGCTGTCATTTGTGACCAGTTCGCTTTTGCAAACAGAGCTACAGTATACCGTATAGCTCAGTGGGCCTTACCTGGTAAAATCAAAATAGTCGTAGTAAAAACTATTGTCTTGAATGTAACTGTGCGTGAATGGAATCAGTCAGGCATAGTTTTGTTTTTTGAGCAAACACAAATTCACTTCACCCAAAGCGCATTTATTTGCTATAAAGGACCGGACTATTTTTTGAATCCTTTCTTCGCGTCTTCCTTAGTATGGGAAGGTGAAATGTGCAACATTATATTCGTGTGCATCGAGGTTATGAAGCCATCAAATATCCTCTGCAGAAGTTGAGTGGATGCCGGCGATGTTGTTATCCTGTTTGCCCGTAGGATAGATGTTCGGGAGGGCATATAGCCGCACAGTACACGTTGTGGTCAGCAGAGGGGAGTTCATAAAAAAAAAACTTAGATGTACTCTACGATGCTTCAACTCCCTGTCTTTACCCATCCACACTACCCAGCTTGGTGAAGTATGGTCAAATAACCCTCACGGTGGCATTGGATGGCCCCTCATCCATCAGCGAAACGAACGGCATCTAAACACACATCCGTTGTCATTCATCCTCTCGAAATCTCCGAGGTAACTCGTTCTGACCGAACGAAAATGCGGCACTTACTCGACCAAAAAACGATTTGGGCGTGACCGCAGCGGATCGGCGAGTGAGCCTCTGACTTGCGCCGTGGTATCAAATGTCCAATGTCTCTTCTAGCCAAAGTCCCCTCCCCAAACGGACAACTTGATCACCAGTGAGCCATAAAGCGAATCGGAGGGCAAGATCCTCCTGAACACAATCCAAGCGAACGTGGCCCACTCGTCGCCGCCGCTGACGCAAATGGACCGATGCTTTGAGATTCCGTGGCGTTTAAGCAACCGCTCCCCTGCCCGCCCGCACTCCAATGAAGCAAATCCTTATCTGCAGCACAATATAAAGGTCACGTCCACCGTGCAGCAAGCTCGTGTACAGTCGCTCTGTGTAGGAGGTAGGAGGGCTTCTGAGCTCACGACACCCGGAGGGCGAAAACGCCAAAGTGATTTCCCACGCCACTAATGCGTGTGAACGAACCTGCTCTGAGCCGCGAGGTCTGGCAATTCCACATTCCCATGGCAGTGTGGACTCTGCGAGAAGCCAACAAACAAAACTGAAACTATTTATTTTATTTTACCAGGTAAGGCCCCACTGGGCTATATTTAGCTCTTTTTTTTTCAGAAGCGACCTGGCCACAATTGATAGCTCGACAAATTAGCCCATCACGTGGAAATTTATAGCAGCGCAAATACTCTGAGCGCTCTTTTTGAAAACGTGGAGGGGAAAACCAATTGGACCCGGATAAAAATCCACGCCACCTTGAGGAGAACGTGCAGCCTCCAAATATACATCAGGCGTCAGGGTCGAACCCAGAACCTCCTGCATACCAGGCAAGATAGTTAACATCAGGCCACCATGGCGTATATTCACCATATCTTTCGCCATCTGTTATCGCCATCTCTTTCCATCTAAGACAAGAGGACCACAATGCACTTCTTGAGGAAATTATGGGGTTTTTTTTAGCAAAAGGCAAAAACGGCTATTTTTTTACACATTGGTGTCTGCTGCTTGAAACTCATGGGTCACCCAATCAAGGATACACTTCTAACGCGATACTTTCTAGACTGCTGCAAGGTTGGCTTGCAGTAGAGATGATCGGAGTAAGGCACTACCACTAGAGTACAAGGTACAGCCGTACTATTAATTAATCCAGCACTGTGGAGGCAAGGGTTGGTGGATCACCACACATTTCGTGAAACTTCCAGCCCGTGTTCATCGAGGAGGTGCAGTACCCTGGATCGCCAGGCGAAGGCAGTACAGCAAGTGGACTAATCGCCATTTGTTTCCATCTGTATGGGGATAGAGCGTTGCCCCCTCGCACAAGGCGTTGGTTTTCTCCTGCTGCTCCAGTTTCCTCCCACACGCGTTTAATATTAATAATAAACAAAAATCATCATTAATTGGCTGAAAACATCTTCAAATAAAAACAATGTATCCGCAGGGCCCTCCTGCAAAAACAATCATAAGACTGCGTTGACTCTCTTGGATCAATAAGTAGAATATTATTACGATCTGATGGTACCACAGTATCATGAGGACAATGTCGAGCGACACGCTTGCTGCGTTCATTCCACAACAGCTCTCCGAACCGCCCAGCTGGATCCAAGCCACTGCGGTGCAACGTACGCCAGGCATGTGAAACATGTAGGCGACGTCGGAGCGGTGATTTGTGACCGTGACATGTATAAGTGGATTGCAAGTTCACGGGCACGTTCGCCCTGTGGGGCTTGGACGGAGCGAGAGAGAGAGAGAGAGAGAGAGCGAGGACGAAATATTTTCCAGGTCATAAACGTGACCTTTAGCTTGTTACCGCTCAGCAGCCCCGTGTGACCTCATTGGCCGCCAGCGACGCCACGCAGGGGCACAGCTGCCAGATGGGCGGCCAAACGGTGGCCACAGAGAGAGCGGCGTGCGATTGACCGGTGGCGTGAGACTCGAGCGGAAGGGGGAAAGGGCGTCTTGATGAACCATACAACTCGGGGCTGCCACCCGTGAGCTACAACCGGGTCACGTGTCATGGGATGCATGAGAATATCTGACAATTGCCCGGAAGGGAGGACGAATTGCCTGTAAGTGCGTCCGTTGTCTTCGGGTCGTCAATTGTTTCGCAGCGGACAAAAACACGGGAACTTTTAAGTGTCCCGGGAAGACTTAACGATTTGCCTGGGCAACAGCCACCTCGACGAAATAACGAGCCTTGGTGGCAACTCGAGCAGGCGGAAACTCGAGTTACAACGCGACGATTCTCACTTGAGTGGAAAGTTGAGTTGGTGTCGAGTTGGTTGGCGGAAATGAGTCCGTGGTGGCTTTTTGGGGTTTCTGGACGGTTTTAGGTTTTATGCACCGCGTATTGGTTCGGATTAAAGTTGACCACCAAGCAGATGGTACGAAAGAGTAAAACTACATCCTGTAATCTGCTGAAAGTAAACTGAGCGACGGTTTCACGAATATGCTTGGAAAGTGCAATTTAAGTCAAGGGTTTAGTTGAAAACACAGGGATATAGAATTACATGCAGAGAAAGGTTACCTTGTTACCCAAAAAAAAACCCATGGGGGCGTTCGAATGTCCAGGAGGGGGAGGGGGGGGCGATAATCCTAAATATTGGTTGAGGTGTGCTGGGTGCATGATTGCATTGCAGAACCATGACGGTTAGCGACGACTTGGTGAGGCTTTCCCCCAGCAGTGGATTGAGCATGGCTGCTGCTGCCAATACAATACAAAATCACAACACTAAATATAAATATATATCTCGCCTTGTTTTGTTTTTTTTACTTTGACGAAGAGTTACATTTTTCTGAACGAGGCAGCCCAGACAGGCATGGCGCCTTCACGAAAGTTATCTCTCGTCGATTAGGAGCTGGGGGGCGGCGAGTGGTGACTTTGAAGTTGAAAACAATTCGGCCTGGCACACATCAAAAAGACAACCGACCCCGGGCGAATCCGGAATGGCAACACCGGAGGATTTTTTTTTTGCTCGGACAAAGCCAAATGTACATTGGCTCACCGCCGCTGCACCGCATACCATCTCGGCCAGACCCCAATATGACCTCTTAAAACTTGACAGCCACAACTAACCAATTGATGCGCATGTTAACAGTGCTGTGCTGATGGTGTACGCTTGTGAACAAAATTAACTTTTTAAGTCTGGTTGACTGGGCAGTAATTGATGAAACACGTCTATTTCATGCAAATATAAATGTTATTTCCACACCTTGCTGGTGAGGCCTGGAGAAGTCAAAACCAGTGAAGGCCTTACCATCTACAAATGCTGCTGAAAATGTTATTCCAGGAGACTGATAGGCTGAGGGAATAATCTTTCACCACTGTTAGCCTTGGGTTGTGAATGAAAGGGAGGTTCCTGGGTTCATACACACGTGTACATACACGCCTATGTCCACCATGCATTCATACCACATGTACAAACACCGACCAACGTCAGTGCCTCACATTTTAGGAACGAATGCATGAGATGCCTCGAGTGGTGATGGGGTGAGACTGAGGGTTGTGGTGGAAGGGTGCTGTTGGAGAGTTCAGCTGGCACGTGTATGTGGTTACCAGGGTTTTTTGCGTACCTGCGAGTGGAAGGTGGGGGGAGGGAGTTTCGCGTTGGTAGGTGGCGATAGCTGTAAATGTGTGAGATGCGACTTGTAAGCTAAGGCCTGTAGGCTGCCCTAGGCTGACGCGGGCTACGTCGTGGGCAGCAGAGGGAGGGAATCGCCCAAATGCCATCGCTGCCCGGTTGCACGAAGCCCGCGCTGACCAGAGTGCTGAAGTGTGGCCAAACGAGGCGCCCGACGGCCTGCACGGGTGTGGGGGAGGACTGATTAAACAAACAACAGAGCTTGCACAGGACGTGTACTGCCCATGTCAGGGGTGGCCAACCTGTAACGGACCAAGAGCCACACACGATCCCAGAGTTTTGCAAAGAGTCAAGTGTATACACATATACGTGTGTGTCTTCTTGGTTTTTTCGGTAAAGTCACGAAGAAGATGAATCCCTGCAGTCACGAAAGCTTTAAATCGAAATACGTGTGTGTGTGTGTATATATAAATTGGCAGTTGTTGGCACAGCACGGGAGACATGAATTATCTCTTTGCTACGACCGCGAGTGTACGGACTACGATACGCCCCTTCGATAGAGCCGCGCGCGGTGGATTAAAGAGCCGAGCGTGCTGCCCGGGAGACGCCGCTTGGCCCACCGCTGGGCTCCCATCTCCTCGGCAAATCCCTCGAAAGTCGAGGACCATCATCTTCCGCCCGCGTCTTGCCCGTGGCCGATGAAGCCGACGATCCGGGATCGAAAGACGTCGCAGGAGCTCGGGCGCCGCGTGGTTGTTTGTTGTTGTTTGTTGTTGTTGTTGTTGCGAGCGGGACGGCTGGCCCTGGGTCGCTCGTTCGGCCCAGCGACCACGCTGCCGTCTCTGCAACTCTCGCTCTGCCCTCCGTCGTATCCCCATCGTCAGGATAACCAACAATAAGTGTCACCGTTGCGCTCGCGACCGGTCCCCGTAGCGATGGGGAGCTTCGTCCGAGGTGAGACGGCAGCGGGTGTCGCCGCGTCCCGACGCGCAAACTCGGCGGTCGACGTTCGAAGCGGGGACCGCGACCATCGAAGGAATGACGCCACCCACGTGCTCGCCCTCACCCCCCACCCCCCCATGATCAAACAAATCGTTCGAGACGCCGGTGTACGGCAGCAAGAGCAGTTTACGCGAAACGCCGTCGCCGCGAGAGGTCACACGTTGGGCGCAACGGTCCTTCGGTGGCTTTGCCTGCGACGAATTCATGAATTGTCTTCTTGGTTCTTTCGGTAAAGTCACGTAGAAGGGAAATAATAAAATAGTAAAAATAAAACAAAGACTCTGTCTTCTCGACAGACCTGTTCTCCACCTGAGGACGGCTGCTTGCGTTGTGGCCGAAACGTCGTGAGAATTACTTTATTATGTTTTCTTTTCATTATTTTATTATTTCCATTCTACGTGACTTTACCGAAAGAACCAAGAAGATGAATCCCTGCAGTCACGAAAGCTTTAAATCGAATTCATGAATTGTCATCATTGCAGCAGCAGACCGGGGGGGGGGGGGGGCGAGTCTCCCACCAGTTGGTGTCGATGTCCTTACAGCGCTTCCTCCGCCCTCCCGCTGAGCGCGCGGACGCCTTGAACGAGCTGGCGGAATTAAACTTTTGCTCCGAGAGTCTGCGGAGTCGGAAAATCCGGGCGACGTGGCCGATCGAGTCGACGCTGACATCGGATGAATTATCGGCCCTCGATGGCCGTGGCATTTGCCTCGACCAAAAACCCCGAGAGGACGCGCTCACCTCGGTGCGTCCATCTCCTTCCGACCGATGGGATTCGAACGATCTCACGCGGGCCGCCGTCGATGGCGCTTCTCTTCTCCAGCGCGCCCGCGGTGTCTTCTGCGCCGGAGTCAACGTCTCGGCGCTGTGCGGCACGGGGGGTTTGGAGGTCACGAACCGCTCGGCAAAAACCGCGAGTGCGGTTTTCGAATCGGAGGTCGCGATCTTCGAAAACGCGTGTTCCCCAGGCGCCCCTGGGGCTGGAGATGTTTGCGTTTTTTCGTCGATTTCAGCATTCCGTGCGAGGTGATCTCTGAGGTTCAGTCTCGCCATAAATCTTAAACAATATAACGGTTGGTTTTTTTTGTATTACTTTGCTTGTACTAATGTGGAGTCATGGTTATTTATTTTCATGTTTTTGTGATGCCTGTTCAGGGTTTGGACAATTCCTGGAGCAGAGGTATTTTAGCTTCGTACACGAGGAAAACCCCGGGACGCCAGGAGAAACCCGACCTGCACAAGGGGGTAACACCACCACCGCACGGGTAGCCGGTTGCAAACCCACTTGCCACACTGCCTATGTACGTGATATTATTTTCCTGTTGGCAGCTATGCCATCTCAGGCTGCATGTCGTGGCCACAATGACCACTCCGCGCACAACGGGGCTTTCCATAAAACGTGCCAACGTTGGCATGTGGTTGGCATGAGGTTGGACCAACGTTGGGCCAACGTTAGCATGTGGTTGGCATGTGGTTGGCATGAGGTTGATCCAACGTTGACCCAACCAACGTTCCATGTTTACCGGATTATTATGATTATTAACAACCAGCAAAAGCTTGTGAAATTTCACGATTTACATGCACGCCTAAGACTGCATTTGCCTCTAACATGTCGCCTGGATGTTTCTTCATGTAACAAACCTAATTCTTAAAGCCACAACCTAGAGAGAGAGAGAGGAATGGGAAGATAGTCCAGCTACTTAATCACCTCCGATTAACACGGTTGGCTACGTACGGTGCGAAAGAAGTTAACCATACATACACTTGCACGTTTGGCTACGTACGGTGCAAACGAAGTTCAACATACATACACGAGTACGGCTGGCTACGTATGGTGCAAAAGAAGTCCAACATACCACCACGTTTGACTACGTACGGTGCAAACGAAGTTTAACATACATATACTAGCACGTTTGACTACGTTCAATGTACATACGCTGGCGCCCGTTTGGGTGACCTGTGAACCAAGCGATCGCAACCCCGGGGTGGGACAGCGTCTCTCAAGCGCGCAAGAAGACAGTTGTTGTTGTTGTTGTTGTCCGCACACGGAAGGGGGGCCCACTCCTCATAACGGTTCCCTCGAGCCAATATAGAAACATCGATATGGACGCGCCGGGGGCTCGCGAACTCGAGTGACCGTGAGCTCAGCCAGGGCCGGGCGGTCGACGCTTCTCCTCCTGGTTTTGCCCAGAAGCGTCCCTGCTTCGAGGTCGCGGCAAGACGTCGCAGGACGTTTCGACGTCCCCTTTTTTACTTTTTGCACTTTCGTTGTGCAGTCAAAGGTGCAAAGCGGGACAATGCAATTTTACACTTCATTCCCAAAACAACGTGGGATCGCTGGGAGGCGAGGTTCACTGCGTGCCGTTGTTTTGCTCAATGAGAATTAGCAATTCCAGCCATGGCACCGGGCTACGGAGAGATGGAGAGAATTGTCCAGGGGGCCCGATTATCACACTTTCCCCCAGGTCTACGTGCCGGCCACGCTACAACACTGCGTGCATGGCAGCGGGTGGGTGATGAAAGTCGCAATGGGCTCAAAGGCAAGTCCACTCGATCCTCCAGCGTCTCTGGGTTTGCCATCACTCTGCCCCCCCCCCCCCCCCCACATAACCCATAACCCCATAGGTATTTATTATCCCACTGTGGGCGACAGCCAATCAGGCACAGATGCTCCCTTGGGGCTCGATTGCAAGCCTCGAGCCGACACCACAACAGGAATTGTTCTCACCGCGACAGGCGATTGGGAAGGGTTGAGTCTGGAAGGTAAATTTGTGGGATCACTGGGACGTGGGGTTTAGGATTCACGATGAAACTCGCCTTTTGCCCGTCCAAGGACGAATGTATTGCAGTAAATCTGAATCTTGCAAGTGAAAAGCAGAGCGCGACGTGATATTCATTGCATCACTGCGTGTGCAATCTGTAAGGGCTTGGTGACACAGACCTATTTCATTTTAAGGTTCATCATGACGTCCTTTTAACTTTGATGTCTCAACAGCGTGACGGAGATCGCGTAATGACGCGAGGGTTTTGCCTTTGTAGTGAGGGTTGTAAGTTGACGCAGAGGAGGGGGGAGGAGGCGCCTCGGCCCCCCATGTGGAGTGACGTCACCCGCTAATTATTATGAATTGGGGTGGGGGGTGTCCATTTGGAGGACGTCACCTTATACTGGTAGGAACCTCCTGGTTACACCAGCCCACGGGATTATTGTGTCCG
>CM025620.2:11016615-11046751 GCA_014621495.2 Entosphenus tridentatus | reverse complement strand
CGACCTGAGGACGGCTGCTTGCGTTGTGGCCGAAACGTCGTGAGAATTATTTTATTATGTTTTATTTTTATTATTTTATTACTTCCCTTCTACGTTACTTTACCGAAAGAACCAAGAAGATGAATCCCTGCAGTCACGAAAGCTTTAAATCGAAACCAAGAATATGTCGTCGTTGTTGTTGTTGTTGTTGTTTAAAGGAGGCCTTCCTAGGAAATCCGTCTCACCAGGAGGCATTCCAAGTCAGCGGAGTAATAGTACGACACCCAATAGAATGCGTCGCCAAGCGGTTCACTCCCTTTTCCGTCACTGCGAAACGTTCCTCTTGCTTCCTGCGGTACGACCCCGGTTCTTTGTATCTCGGCGGTGGCAGTGCTCGAGGTTCCGTCATTCTCCCCATGCCAGGGCATAGTTCTCTCCGAGTCCTCTCTCTGCAACTTCCTCCGACCCGTCGCAGCAGCCCCAGAGTAACGCGAATTGCTCTCCCGCACGTCGCCGCTTGCAACTCCCACGGGCACGACTCATTCGGCCTGTCCCTCTTGGCCCCTCGACGGTCGTGTTCCCAACTTTTTTTGGTTCACCTTCTCGCCACCTGTGAATGAACCGTTTCGGTTTCCGTTACCAAAGTCTCATCCTCTGACACCGCTGCCTGTTCGCCGGCTTCTTGGCGTTTTGCGCAACGGGGGTCCCTGTGCTCAGCCACCGTGATTCACCTTCATCATCGTCACCACCATTATTAGTGTTGTGATTTATCAACTCCGGCATCTCTTTCAGAACTGCCCTTTCACCTATTGTGCCACTATCGCCGTTTTTCCGCCCCAAGCGTCGCTCAGCCCACAATATTTGTGGCTCGCCTTCCGTGACAGCGAAAATGCAATTTTTGTTCGTGTGCGTTTGTCCCCCTTTCATGCCGCTGGCCTTTTACAACACGGGATGACACGACACGTGACCTCGAAAGGCTTCAAAAGCGCGAGGGCGTTTACCAAACGCTGCTAAAGGCCGGGCGGGGGAAGCGGTGGCCACGTAACCCATCTTTATAGTCCCACTCGTGAATGGTTTCATGGGCCTGAGTGTGAACAAAGAGGCTTGCGCTCAGGAGGCATCAAAGCCGCCTTTACTGCACAGCTGTTAACTTTTTTTTTACTTTAGCAGCGAGTATTATTTGTGGGGCGTTTGCTTTTATTTTTATTAAGCTGCAGTGGAGCGCAGTGAATCCGCTGAGCCGAGTTCCATTTCCGGTCACGGATAGCAATCAGCGGCGAGCGATAAACGAAACGATCCAGGGCCGCACCCCCTCCGCCCACCTCACCTTCACCAACCCACACTGACCAGTTGAGGGGGAGCGGGGGTGGTGAAGTATGGTCAAACAACCGCCATGGCAGGCCCAGCAGTGTAGGAAGGCTTTCAACCAACAGGGGACCGTAACTCGTAAAACTCGAGGCGTAAATGAAGTTAAACAAAGCGTAACCAAGTGAAATCAAGTGTTACGGAAACTGAAGTCAGCCAGGCACAAGCGGAGATTTTTAAGAAGTTATCATGTTCGCCATTAGCACCACGTTAGAACAGACGGACAAGTACATGAGTGTGACGTTTCAGGCAATGGCCCTTTATCAGATCCAAGAAGGCATGATTCACTGACTGTGTGTGGCTCTTGAAAAAAGAACATTTCAGGAGACTTCACAAGCGAAAGATTGTTGCGAGCTAAACAACGACAGCTTTCCACGAGTAGATTATTGAGCATCGCACCGATCAAAAGTTCATAATTTCTCCGACTCAAAACCTTTCCGTCGGAACTGCGTGAAACCTTGCAGCGTAAAGTTTGAGGTGACGGCAAACCCAACAATAATAATTTAAATCGACAAAGCGCGCTTCTACAACTGTGACGGTCGAGGAGTGTGAACGCGTGGGTGGCCACGTCGCGAACTCGGCAAAAGCCGACCTGCTTGATAGTGGGGGGTGGGAAAAAAAACCCCCAAACATAAAATTTCTTGAGCCACGGTGTGTGGGGGGGGGTCGGTGTCGTTGTACGGGTGTTGCTGGGTTGGTTGTGGTTGCAGAGGGCAGGGCACGAGCGAGTCCTGCAGGCAGAGATACGCATGCCCTCTCTCGGGCGCGCGCACACATGCGCACACGCACAAAGATAAAGATCCCCCGTGTAGCCTTAACAGACTGTAGGGGCAAGTGCTGTTAGCGAACACCTATGAAGGCCGGAACGGTACACGAGGGGGTGGGTGGCCAGCACCACGCCCGACCGCCTTTGTCTCCCCAGTGGCGATGTTTACACACCGCACCAGGTACTCATTTGAGGCTGAGTTGACCTAGGGGAGGGCCCGGGACCGGTTCAGATGTATCGTCACCGGTGTTGGCCGTGAGCGGGAATCGAACCCGGGTCGCCAGGTTCATAGCGCAGCGTAGTGCTAACCGCTACACTACCGCTCTCCGCACACACACGCACACACATGCGAACACACACACACGCGCACACACGCGCGCGCACACGCGCACACACACACGTGCACACACACACGCGCACACACACACGTGCACACGTGCACACACACACGTGCACACACGCACGCACACGCGCACGCACACGCGCACACACACGCGCGCACACACACACACGCACACGCGCGCACACACACTCGCAGGAACCCCCCTCCCCTACTCCCCCCAAACGTTGGTGGCATTGGCAGCGCCGTCGAGATAAGGCGGCGGAATAAACCGCAGGCGTCGAGCGACGCACGCCTCCTGCTGCACTTTGCACGCGGCACACGAAGCCAGCCGCCGTCCACTCTTACTCATCATGCTCGACAATAAGAGTGCGCGCTTATTCGCGTCTACGCCAGGGTACATGCACAGAGCAGAAATTCAACGCATTCCTCGATAGGAAGGGGGGGGATAATCGAGGTGACATTTCCTACAATCGTCCGTTCTTCGCGGTAGAGACACGAACGGCGTTTACGATAACGGCATCTTTCTTAATAACAGGGGTTTCCCCTTTTTTCTGGCGACAAAACCTTTTGCAAGGAATTTTGTTTACATTAACCACAATACTCGCAGTCAAAATGCAATCAAAAAATCAACACTGATAATTTTTGCATTGTCCTTGAAACTGATTGGTCGACACCAGAGACAGCTTTTCTTAGGGCCGAGTCTCATACGGTGTTCGACCAGGTGACTATTATTATATTTTGCTACTGGCAAAGGAGGCCCCATGATGTAGATGCTTACCCCAAGCTCTCATCATCTGGTCGAACACCGAATGAGACTAGGCTCTAAGGAAAGCTGTCTCTGGTGTGGACCAATCAGTTTCGAGGACAATGCAAAAATGATCAAAGTGTTGTTTTTTGTTTGCATTTTGACTGCAAGTATTGTGGTTAATGGAAACATGATTCCTTGCAAAAGGTTTCAGTTTTGTCGCCAGAAAAAAGTGGAAAAACCCTGTTAGTATACTTTGGTACTGGCAAAGGAGGCCTCATGATGGCATCTTCCTTGTTGAA
Organism: Entosphenus tridentatus; assembly: GCA_014621495.2. NCBI lineage: Eukaryota > Metazoa > Chordata > Hyperoartia > Petromyzontiformes > Petromyzontidae > Entosphenus > Entosphenus tridentatus. Next base: position 11,043,251 of record CM025620.2, on the reverse strand, counting down.
TTCACGTTTTAATCGTTTGCAATTGGTCGTATCCCGCACTTGCCGTTTTGTCCTGCAGTTACCGTGGGACAGTGTGGAATTTTTATCCACGAGTCCCATCACCAGATTAAACATGATGATGATGATGTTGACAATTGTAACGATAGGCGGTCATCGCTTTCACGTGGGGTACTCCGACCTCGCCACTTCCGTTCAGCGCCTCCCTCCGCTATCCGAAGAGATTGGGAGCGTCAATCGATCCCCCCCCCCGTCCTCTCTGAGATCACAAGAACTTGCTGGCTGGCGATGGCGATGGTTGGTGCTGGAGGAGACTCTGATCGCTCCGTGTGCTGCCTCTTGCGCAGGTACTACTACAAGAAAGAGATTCTCGACCGGGTGGATGGGCGCCGTCTCGTCTACAAGTTCGGGCGCAACTCGAGCGGCTGGCAGGAGGAGCGCGCGTGAGGGGTCGCCCTCCTACACAACACGTGCCGCGCACGGCACGCTGGCATCAAGAGGGGGGGGGTGGTCGGAGAAGTGGGGGGCGGGGGGGGGGGGGCAGCATTACGGTTAAAAGGGGTTTTGAATTTTGAGCCGGGGTCGCACGAGATCCTGGGGTCCGGGATGGAATTCGTGGCAAGACGTTGGCCCTGTGAACGTTTCGAGTCTTGCAACAACAGCAACAGCAGCAAAGAGACAGAGCTCCTTGACGGGGAAAAGGAAATACCCATCTCTGGTTATAAATGTGACAACGCACCAGCCATGCACTCACTCAGGAATCCTCAAACCCCACGTGGGTGACTGTTAGTTTTTTTTTTGTATCGATAATGTATTTTACGTTTTTTTTAATCGGCCCTGAACTGCTTTGAGTTAATCAAGCTAGTCGGGATGAACGTTCCAATAATCTCTGCAAGACAGAATCAATGTAGTGAATACAATCAGGGGCATTTAAAAGCGATGAGATTTTATTTTTTAAACGAGAATATATTTCTTGACATTTTTTTTTGTATATAAATACGCCTTTAATGTTAACTCAATAAGGAAATGTGCTCCCGTGTCAATATTGGCGACAGTGCCTTTTGTGAATAAGTTGACAGTTTGCACTGTGTAGAAACGTGGGATCGGGGAGGGGGGGGGAGGTTGAGGTGGTGGGATTGCTGTGTTCTGGAGAAGTTTAAGCCATAGGTTGGTGACAAAAGCAGTAGTGAGTCTATTTTATACATTTACTTTGCCTCTATTGTATGTTGCCTTTTCGCAGGTTGGGTATAAAAGAACATTATTTTAAATGTGCAAACTGAAAGTGGCAACGGCGTCGTTTTCCATAACAAAGGGTTCTTTGGGCGAGATCGCGTAAATATAAATGTGCAGTTAAACCCGCCACCACACAAGCGGTGTGTTGGGGAGTAACGAACTGGCACGTTTTGTTAACGTGACAAACCTTACTAATCGGGTGAGTTTCGGTGGTGGCGGGTTTAACGACACATTTAATTGACACTTTGTTACGAATAATATTGATCGCGAAAGCCTACGTGTTAGACTCGCTTTCTTTTCGTGGCCTCTGAGCCAGCCAATCTCAAGTACTTAATTATAATTTTTTTAAATATATTTGTTCCACGGTGAATTTTATAAAGACGAGCTCTTCTCCCCATCACTCCGGCAAAAGCGCCGCTTCGAGTGGAGCCACGATGCTGACGCAGACTTCCTGCCGCGCTCTGTACACACGCGGTGCTAAGCGATGCCATCAAAGTAGACGTACAGCCTAGCTGAGTTTGTTCATGAAGCGAGAGGCAAACGCCACTGGGGATGCGGGTTGGCCTGTGGAGAGTCCACTGACCGACGAAATGGAATGCCGTTTAACGTCCGTGACGAAACGACCCCCCCCCCCCCCCCTTTGCCCATGGGCCCCTATGTGTCCTATTTTTTGTTGTTATCATGTAATGTACAGCACTTAGCCTATCCACTGCTGGATAAAGGCCTTCCTTCATAGCCATGTGGGTCTTGTCACGTCGTTTCGCCATGCTTCGTCGCCATGCTCGTCCGTACGGGTTGAGCGACCGGTTCCGATAGAACTCGTCACGATTGTTATCCGTGGCCGGCAATCGAACCCGGGTCGCAGAGATCAGAGTGCGGTGCGCTAACCGCCGCGCCACCGCTTCATCCGTAAGCCACCGAAGGCAATGTGTAATTTAAGTTGAATCTTGCAACGAGCACCTTAGTGAGAGTGCCTTTCGCTTAACCTGTGCAAGTCTTACGTGTTTGTTTCGGCCGCAACTTTAGGTAACGTCCCATGGTGGCGAGATGTTTACTACCTCGCCTGGTATGCAGGAGGTCGTGGGTTCAATCCGGACCCCGGCGCCTGCTGTATATATGGAGTTTGCGTGTTCTCCCTGTGGTCGCATGGATTTACCTCTGGGTCCTCCAGTTTTTCCCCAACACATTTAGAATCAACATGCGTTGAGAGTATTTGGCAGCTATAAATTTCCACATAAGCCACTTCATTGAGCCTTTCATTTGTGGCCAGCTCGCTTCTGAAAACAAGCTACACAGCAACAATGAGCCTTACTTGGTAAAAAAAAATTAGTTGATAGTGTTAAGCTTTGAAAGCGACGCCACAAACACAAAGCACTCGCGACCCACTCGTGGCTATCGCCGCTGGAGGGATGGCGGAGAGGCAACGTGTACATACGAGCATTCGAGACCCTCCAACGATGTGTAAATGCTGGCGTGCGTGTGCATCCCGTAAACGTTGACAGGGGTCAGGGAACCCAGCACCAAACGAGAGCACATTAAACCGGTGTATGAAAGAGTAAGCATTTGTGCTACTTATAATGCAGTGTTCGCTGCTAACCTTTGTATATATTTTTGTTATTTCCCCCCCCCTCGCCTCCTGGGCTGTATTATAATGGCAAATTTTTGTTTTGTATCGATGCCTAAACCTGTACGAAATAAAGAAGAAATTTGTAACGGTCTTGGCGTGGCACGCATTGTCCCTCCCGTTTCGCGACGTCGTGTTTGGCCGTCACTAAGCGGTGAGCAGCGTGCTGGGCTTGACCCTTCCAGAGGGGTCCGTCGGCTCGATTTCATAGGCGTGGCAGTCGAAACGATGGAGCCATAGTCTTTGGTTGTTTCGGTAAAGTCACGTAGGTATAAAATAAAATAAATGGCGACGTTTCGAAAGCAACACAGGCGTTCGTCTTCAGGTGAAAATTGCGATGTCTGCTGCCTTGTGAAGAGAAGCTGTTACCAGCAAGAGTTTATATAAGTTTTTTTTAGAACAAAGGTAGCCAAAGTAGTGTTAATGGGGTAATTGTAGTGTAAAGGTAATAAATAGCGTGGCATGTTAAAGGAAATGAACTTAGACGAGCATCTTGATTTGAAGCTTTCGTGATTGCGGCAATCCATACTCTTTGGTTATTTCGGTAAAGTCACGTAGGTAGAAAATAAAATAAAAACGACGGAGCAAGTTTCGAAACCGCTCCTCCCTCCACACACACACACAACCGCCCAGCAGTATATAATACAGGGACACCACAGGTCAATTGCAGGCCACGTGTGGTGGCGTAAAGTGTGGGCCACTGCCAGATCTTCCGAGACGTGTGGGCCAGCTTGCAAAAGGCAGCGGCCGAAAAAAGAGCGGGTGCCCATTCGCCAGCAGTGGCGAGTTGGAAGAAATCGCAGTCGTGCAACCTTTACTATGAGTGCCCACAACTTCGGCATCCAACTGACATTGGCCAACGCAATCATTTCCACGCTTGCGAGAGTAAAACTTGGTAACAGAAGAGAACACACAGAGTTTGTTTGGTACGTTACATCCTTTCTCAGTCACGGAAAAAAGCGACGGAGCGTTTTGCATACTGCGCAAATAACCTCCCCCCACACCCGCCTTCACTAAGCCACACTGACACAGCATGGTGAAGTATGGACAAACCAACTTCCACGTCCAACAGCATTCGGAGGAACTTCATCCTACGGGCTGTAAATTATTATTTTGGTTAATTTACATCCCTATTATTAATTACTAAAAGCAAAGGCTTTTTTGGAATGGGAGGGTTAATATTAGTCGAAGGAACTACACCCAAATTTTGGATGTTTTTATAGAATTTCGCAGGGGTCGTACATCTAAACTAAAACTATGAACTTTTTATTTGACCAGGTAAGGCCCACTGAGCTACGTAGCTCTTTTTCCAAAGCGACCTGACCACAAATGATAGCTCAACGAAGTGGCTTATCACGTGGATATTTATATCAGCCAAATACTCTGAAACGCAAGTTCCTAAACGTGGTGGGAAAAACGGGGGGACCCGGAGAAAAATCCACGCGACCACGGTGAGAACACGCGAACTCCAAATATACAACAGGCGTCAGGGTCGCGATTGAACCCGCGACCTCCTGTATACCAGGCGAGGTGGTTAACATCTCCTAGCCACCGTGGCGCCCCACTCACAGCAGTTGACAGGGTGCACGTGAGTGTTGCCTCTGTATCGCCTCCAACACAAAACACAGTTTGTAAGTCACACACGTGACAGCATGCGCGCGCTTCGCTACATCATTAACAGCACTCCCAGCGCGTTCATTCATCTCGCCGGCTGGGGTCCGACGAATATGGGGCTGGGTGTTAAAAAACAACAATTTAGTCGTTTCCATTGCTTGCCGTGAGTTTAGGCCGACGAGCGAGAGTAGAAATATATTCCTCTCTGTGACAAAAGTCGTTTTCCCTTCGACGGAAATGTCTGCATTATTGCCAAAACAGTTTCAATCCCTCTTTAAGCCTGAAAGCGATAATCATAAGACAAATTAAGAAAAAAAACACTGAAAAGTGCACAAAGCACCATTGAGAAAATGCGTGCTCGGATATACATTGAGAATTTTGAGAGGTCCTCATCCAGCAGTTGACCGATCATGGTTGATGACAATTGCAGTTTGTTTCCCTCCCTTGATGCAGCGTCTACATTACCCACAACATTCGCCTTCAACAACACGTAGGCCTGTGACTTCACCCACCACGTGTCGCTCTCACTGATAAGGGGCCGTATTTAGAGGAATTCACCTTGACTGCTGTTTTTGGGTAGAAGTCGAAAGACAGCATGACTCACTTTAAATGTTTTGTTATATCATTCAACATCACCATCAGCCATGGTTAATCCAAAGTCAGTGTCATGGAGACACTAAACACTGGGGGTATTTTCCAGAGGATCACAGTTCGTACCCAGGGGCCGTCCTCAAAATTTACTTCGGGGGTAATAAGCGTGACGAGGAGTATTTATACTTACAAACATCGTGCCTGTCGCGCCGAGATGCCTGAATGAATCGCAACTTACGTGAATAATTCTTACTACTACACGCACAAATCTGCTTCACAGCGGATATTAACGACCCACTGACGTCATTCGCAAGTTTAGGCCATCGTGACGGGTGTCCAAATTTGCCTAAAAAAAACGACACTGCTAAGTAACTCAACTGGGATTGTACATTGGGATGAAATTGGCAGACTAATTCCCAAGGTCACTTGCAACCGAGAATATCCTGGTGTGTGTCTTGAATTCTTACCCAGTTAAAGAAAATAAATACTTGAAACTAGGATGAAGGCCTCCCACACCTGCCTGCATCATCTCTCAAAATCGTACGAATAATTCACCCAGCACTTGCAGCCACAAGCTGATTTCACGGGCCGATTTTACTTCGTTTGATGTCCTCTTTCCATTCCTTGGCTATCACACCGCGATTATAATTGGCCATTGACCATCATTCCTTCTAGCCATGTCCTGCCCAAGCGCTTACTTTTATTAAGTTTGCATCTTTAACCTGTGCATGTTCAAAATCACTGCGAAGCTTATTTTCCTTCACTGTCAAAACAGTGTTGACCTCTTGTCGATTTAACAAATATTTTCACAATTGCTTAAACAAAAAGTGTTACATTCAATGTACAATACAAGTTGTATTCATGTGCAAAATGCATCACACGCCTGCTAAGAATATCCACAATGACTGACATCGCAAGTCTGGACTTCCAAATTCAAAGGAAGATCATTCAAATTCCGACGCTCTTATTTCCAGCAATCAGCGAAACACAAAGCAAAAAAACACAGCTGAACCATGCAGTGGTGATTTGATCAGTTTTTTATTAACAGAGACACCGATGAAAGGGAGCATTTGGCAATGTGAACATCGGACCATACACATCTCAAAATCATTTGTACCACAGCAATGCAGCGTATGCATAACCAATAACTATTGCCACTAAAGCCTTCCTCGATTTACGGAGCCACATGCTAAGATTCGTAAAAGGTGCAGAAGCTCGAGGTGCAGCCGAGTGATGACTCGCACCACTGCTGGCAAGAGGGCGTCCGAAAAACACCCACAACGGAGCCCCCCCCCCCCCCCTCTAGAGGGTATTTGGCCTACTCTTCCACACTGGCATGGACATTTTGGAAGGGGTGGCAGTCTGCACAATTCACCCCACCACACGCGACCTACCGAACAATGAATGACATCATTGGAAAAGAAAACTGAACAGAAATTTTAACCACCCATATTTAATAGCGCAACCTCTTTTATAGCTCAAGAAAACACGCGGTGTGCAATTGCATTTTAGATTGAAGGGTCAAAATAATGCCCCACTGAGTGGCCTCATTACAGCACCTGGGCTATTTGTCACCAAAACACAGTGCCTTTCTTTACTCTCCATGTACACCACCCCCACTGGGCCACATTCACTAACTCTATCCCCATCACTATGTACAATAACGTCTGTAGGCAGGGCAGTCTCAAGTTGAGCCACGGGCCATTTAGCTTGCCCGGGGACATTCATTCAATGGGCATGTTTGCACATGTTCGTCTCGTTTGGACGCTCCACTTTCCATCAGGAGCTTTGAACGCAATTAAAATATAGCATTCGATCATTTACATCGCTTTGTCCACCAATTATTGGGATGAAGGCTTCCCCAACGCCACAATGGTGAATGAGATTGTTTGACCCTACTTCACCACGCCAGTTGGTGGTGGTGGTGGTGGTTTGGGGGGGCGGGCGTGGAGCTAGGTTTCAGATATCACTTGCCACCGACGCTAGCTGTGCCCAGGAATGGAGCCGAGGTGGCCGACTTCACGGCGCAGTGTGTGAGCCACTGCACCGCACAGGTTACATTGGTTGTCTGCATACCGTCTGTACACGGTAGTACGTCTGCATGTATATATGGGGGTGGTGAAAGGGTCTTGCGAGTCTAATATAACTCCCAGCAAATGGCGCTCGTACGATGTTATTAGCGCCCACAGATGGGGCGACGAAGTAGGCCTACAATTAAGTTGTGCAGGGGATTTTTTTTTTTACAGGTCTTTCTCAAAATGCTGTGGCTGCTACTTGAATGAGTAATATAAACAAAATTATAGGTCTGCTTTCACAAATGTTCCGCAGACAATGTATGCACAAAAAGACAAAGATCCCTTGAAGAGCTTCTACAAGACTGTTGGGGCAAAGTGCTGTTTACGAGCACCGATAAAGGCTGGCACGGTACACGGGGGGGGGTTGGGTGGTTATCACCACGCCCTACCGCATTTGTCTCCCTAGTGGCGATGTTTACACACACCAGGTATTCACTTGAGGCCGAGTCGACCTAGGGGAGACCCATGACCAGTTCAGATGTTCGTCACTGGTCTTGGTGGCCGTGAGCGGGAATCTTAACTCGGGTCACCGGGTTCATCGCGCAAGCGAGCTAACCGCTGCACTACCACTCCCCACTGTACACACAAACACATATGTAGAGCGTACATATTGCACGCAAACAGGATGGAATTACCGTCAATGGGTGCAAAGGGACATTGAAAGTCATTCGTGTTAATTCCTTCACCGGAGGACGCATTCAATTCAAGACGCAATTCGACGGAGCTCTTGTAGTTTATGCGAAGGACACTGGGTCACAGTAAGTGGAGAGACCAATAACGAGCGTGTGGACAAACTAAGATCAATCAAGTAAAGGTGGCCAAGTGTTATCGAGTTTGTTGATGATAAAAAAAACACAAGCACGATGTACGACGCTCGCAAAACACGGGTCCATGGAGACGCGAGGTGCCGCGTCTTCGAAGTGGACACCTTCGGCCTGGGTCAGCGTGACCAGGAGGAATTGGATGTCACAAATAAAACGCGCAATTTCGCAATCGCTCAAAACCCTTCAAGAAAAAAAACCTTTTAAAAGCAACTCGACGCCTTCATGCTGGCAAGAGTACACACGTGCACACAGACACGCCAAACGCCAGTGCACGCGGGCAAACTGCTAAATAGTTGGTTTCCGAGGACATATTTTTGGTTGAAAGACCCCACCGGGACTGGTTTCATGCTTGTTACGCAGAGCTTCTACGAGGTTTCAATGCGTAGTGTTTGGCGTTTTTTCCCCAATGTCAATAATGCTCAACCCGACACCGTGGCAACTTTCACCGCGCCGTTTTCTGGACCGCCACCAAACTGTGATGCAGATGGCTCCCCCGAGACACACCGAATACTGGTGCTGCTGCTGCTGCTGCGTAGGTTTTCTCGCGGTTGTGCTGTATAGCTTTCCGATGTGTTTTCGGGTTCTGCCATTTACTCGCTTGCTGCAGAAGCTCCAAGGACGTGGAACGAAACGTCGGACGTCATGCCGACCAACATTTGGTATGAATTAAACAAAAACACAATGGACAGCCACTTCATGTCCTTGCTGTAAGAGGAGGCCAATAATTACTAGTCGTGTAGCGATGCATCAATTCATCAACAGATTCTCAAGCTATCAATACATGGATATAGTTTTATATGCAAGAACCACTGTCGGTGTACACATTGCACTTAGTTGATTGAGGACTCCTCCAGCCACTAGACGCCACTACATTCAGCACACTGTAAAAAATGAAAGAATTGATAATTGAATCTCATCGCAAACGTGAATCGCAACAATTACTTGAATCGGATTCAGGGGTTAGCATTATTATATGTGGGATAGAGAATTATTTATAATCTTATATTAAAGGGATGTACAGAGTGTCTTTAGCAAGGCGTTTTTCAGCATTCATAAAATTGTACATAGTATGATAACAATTTGAAATAAAGAATTGGGTTATTGGAAGTGGCGGTGTAGTTTCGATGCAGTAAAACAAAAGGGATATTGATAATGAGGTATTGGGATAGGCCTGGTCGTAGTTAGGGGGGGGGGGGGGCGACAGAAAACTGGGCAGCTCAAAAGTAATCGGGCATCATTGCAACAATTAACTTTTACAGAACAAGTGAGAACTCAGAACCTGGGACAGCCAAAATACTTCAAAAACAAAAGCGTGCAATTTGACTGCCGCTCATTACGCACCCGTTGGGATGTCTGTGCACGAATGAAGAGCGGAGCGGCAGAGAATTGTGACGCTCATTAGTTGAACTCTCAGCAAAATAAAATACAAAGAAACAACCCAGGTGTGCCTTTAAATCGAAAACTTGTTTATTGAAGAGTAACGCAAAACGTTGCAGTGGACAGCTAGCTATAGACACCAGGCTTACAAAAGCAAAGACATGAACACAGACCTCAGGAATTATTTTTTAAATGGCCAAGAATAAGTAGTAGAAGAAGAAAAGTGTTCCAGGGTCACGTTTTAGTTTTCGGTGATGTCAGTTTGGACGTTAAATATATATCCTCAACACTAATGGTGTTAGCGATAAACTCCAGAGAATATCACATCTCCAGTTGCAAATAAAGATGCATTAATGGAGGCTCACATCTACGCATGCATCAATGCCACATCATGACACATCCACCGCATTTATACAGCTGAAAACGAGGGACCGATAGGCAAAAACAGAAACCCAAAGTCATTCTTTAAGGACACGGAATGTGACCTTCCAATGAGGTTTAAACAGCAACAATGTATTCTCTGCACCTTAACCCTGTACACACGTGGGATTGGGGCACCCGGCTGGCCACCGCCAGATACGAAGGATACTTTACATAATCGTGGACTTGGTGGAATCAAAGGATTAATTCACTCCAGTGGTATTCACTGCCTCGTCTTTAGAGCCTCCACCAGCCTGTCGAAGCGCACACACGCACAAACACAAGGCGACAGAACACCGCGTATTAGGAGGCAAAGTACACAACCTACATTTACCTTGAGGTCACTGGCACAAAGGAGCATCGCTGTTTGCTTCATTCAAACTGCACCTGTCCTCCGTTGACAAGTGCATGAGTAACAGAGGTGATCGTGACAGCAACAGCTATTGTGGCATAGTCAGCAACTGCTCTACTTTACGGGTGGCTGTGGCGGTGGAAAGAGGTCATGCTCCCAGGATGTGAAGATGTGCATGCAGAACCTTGGGAGAGAAAAGGTGCCAGATGTCATATTTGTGAGTTGCTCGCAAAAGGGCCTACCACTCCATGGCCTCATCGAGCCCGGTCCCCTTGGTGGCGGACGTCTTGAAGATTTGCCACTTGCGGTCCTTGAGGGCGGACAGGCCCAAAGAGTTGGCCACCTCGGTGGGCGTCATTGCCTGCTCCATGTCCTGCTTGTTGGCGAACACCACGAGGATGGCCTTCTTCAGCTCTTCTTCCTGCAGGGGTTGGCACACAACAGCAACAGCCGCCATGCGCGCCGTTACGTGACAGTGACGTCACCATAACAATTGTGCCAGGCTAGGTGCACCGAGGCCCCGTGAAGTGTGGAAGGCTCGCTTCCGGCAGGAGGTCATGGGAGAGACCCATATGTTACAGGTTAACTGACTGAAATGAGTGGAAAATGCACCATCGGTGCTCCGCACTGTGTCAACTTGCGATGTTTTACTCAGCCAATGCCCTGCTCATTGTGAGAATCAGTTTCCTGCCCTCCGTTATTATTGGGAAGGGCGATCTTGACATTGCTGGTACCAGCCATCGGAAACCCCAATCAACTCCGCATCCTTTTGTACCGCATCGGCCCATCTCTTCTCCAGCCTGTGCCGCACCCATTTAACCCCCTCGATTTGGCCAAACGGAAGCTGCTTAAGGCTTGTGGTGGTTGGGCAGATGAGCGACATGACTCGGCCAATGCAACCCGCCTGTCAGAAGAACTTACTGATGGGACTTTGTCCATCCAGATCCCATTGGCACGCACATACACACGTGCATGCACACACGCACACACACCGTGACTTATTATCTACTTATATAGCCCTCCTGTCAATCAAGTGCTGGAAGAGAGCCTTCCTGCACCTTGTGGGTCATGGGGGGATATTTGACCACATTGCACTGTGCTGGTCAGTGCAGGTTGGTGAAGGTGAGGAACAGACGTTGGAGCATAGTGCAGTACAAAAATGTATTTGGCTGTCAACCTTGCTCAAGAGCAATATAAAACACTTGTTTTTATACACATTGGGCGCCCATCCAAGCACTATCCAGCCTAAATCCTGCTTAGCATCTGCGATCTGATGTTTGATTAAATCTTCATTTGCATATTAAAAAATGCAAATGCAGACAATGAAAAGTACTTTTGCCAAAGGCAAAGAAAGCTAAACAGTTCCATTATTTGTAAAATAAACAATTTCACACACAACAAATGTTCTAAAAAATACACAGCGTTTGTTCAATTTTGTTTTTATCAGCCCAAAATCAGCAATGTTTGCTGTCAAGCTAGCAGCGCATACACACCACAAACATGGTTCGCCAGAAGTGATCAGTGATTTTTGCAGGAGGGGCCTACGCCTTTCTTTCACATCAGATGCTCTCACTGTCTAGGGGGCAGGTGCCTTCAACCTCAAGTTAATACGTATTTGTCCGTCTCAATTCTCTCACATTTACTTCTGGGAATAGAGCGAGGGAACTACATCAAGGCAACCCACGTCAGCATTGCAAGTGCATCAATGCTATCAGATCAAGTAAAACCGATCTCGTAGCACGCATTCCTTTACCTCAAGCACCCGATTACGATCTCGAGATCGTAACTGCAGAAGCTCGCATGATGCCATTCCGCAGAAGAATCCTCTCCTTAGAAATTGTAATTTTTTTAGGCCTCGTTAAAACATTTTCATAAGCGTGTCCCTATTTTGGCAGTGACGACATCGCACAGAGTGAAATGTGGACACTTTTAATAGTCTACTTCTACCATTCTTTGCCAAACATCCACGTTAACCCATTCCTAGCCAAAGCGTAAAATAAAGCACTCGCTCTGTACGTCTCAAAGGCCCAGTCAAGCTCTTGGGTTGTGCAATTGCGAAGACGCACTAAGACACATTCGCAGTTTGTCCGCCGAAGCTTATTCCACATCCAGCGAATGACCAACCACACGCAGAGAAAAGAAAAAATAAAACCGAATTTGGCATCGACAAAATGCGATTGCAATTTGGGGAGATTTAGAGTTGAACAAGAGCTCGACGTTCTGCAAGCACAATTTCACTTCCCTAAACTGTCCGTGCCCGCACGGTTATCACCGCCTCGCACGCCTCGTCCGGCCATGTCAAACCAAAACCACGACCAGCTGAAGCACAGAAACTCCACAAATTATTTTCACAACACAACGCGCACGCTACAGTTTCAAGAAAGCATGCCTATCCAGATTCGTGCAAATCCCACTCGTAATTTCTGACGCCTCTTTTTTAAGTGTTAACGTAAAAAAAAAACACGCCGGCTTGTATTCTGCGCACCAGGACCAGCAATCGGTTTATTTATCTATCACACACGTGTAAAACTGTTCACGCTGCCACGAGTTCGATTACGTGGAATATGGCCGTAATTGTGGGTTAATCTAGTTGAAAATATTTAAATACTCATCAACTATGCATGGGAATTTTATATTTGTTAATCTCGATCCACACCCTGAAAAAGTATCCATAAAACAGTACACGTGCTGTGAATCAGAATGTCGAAGCCCAATTCAAAATGAAAGTCTTAAAAAAAATAACTAAAGGCACTTTGGCAGCGAGATGTGCGGAAATAAGGGCTATGATGAGAGTCATTATTTTGAACAGGTGCGCAAAGTCACGGCAATGCAACGATGAAGCATTCGTCTGTACATTAACAGGCGGAAGGAATGACGGTAGTTTGCATAAGGGGAGCAGTACATAAGCTGTCACTGCATTTTATCATGTCATCATCCACATTATCTTCACAAAGTGCAAGATTTGCATCTACCTGGCCAAAAAACTTGGCCATCATGTTTTACTACCTAGAGCTTTAGAAATGTCTTGTTTTTGCATGACAAACATATTTTTGACACGTTCGAAAACCAAAATAAAGTGTGTTTGAGTGGTACTGGCCGGCAAATTCCACGCGTATGGGTTAGGGTTTCGCGCCGGGATGAGACACGGGTTCCCTTTAAAAGTTCCGACCATTTCGACAGATGCTGGACAGCAAGGATGTGAAGCACGCAATTTCTCACAGGGCCTCGTTCATATTTCGCAAGATATTGGGAAAGGGCATGTGAAACTCGATGTGCCTCAGGCCGGTTGTGGAAGTATACGGTCCCACGGATCTATTGCCAATAAAACCACAGTTGGCACAGCCGGCACACTGGAAAAAAACTTACCGCAACGGCTAACGTTTATCTCAATGCAGCATAATCTTACCTGGTCAGCACTTACGATAGCTCGATTAACATTCAACCAGACCTCAATCAAATCGCCAGAAACGGTAAAGCACTGTACGATTGTAGATGGGCAAATATCTCAAAGTAAAACACGCACATTTCACCTGTGTGTATTTCATTTTGTGCACAATTGTGACATACAAATGTTCAAAAACGCTGGTATACAGACGTGGGCGCACACGTGCAAACTGTGGTTAACAGAGGCAGAAACAAAACTGCAAACTAAAAAGCGCACGCAGCTCTCACCTCCAGCATGGCCACGAGCTCAGACTTCGAGATACCCATGCGGTCACGATCGCAGCTGTCGACCACGTAAATGATGGCGTCCGTGTTCGAGTAGTAGCAGCGCCAGTAAGGCCTGCGTGAGATGGACATTAACATCGGAGAGGCATAAGAGTAAAACTAGTAATAAACGTCACGAGTTCATTCAGGCAAGCCTCGAGACTTTTTCAGGATCCTGCACTGGGAAATTTAGCCGATTATTTTTTATATATATGCACAGATCTTGTCACTCCACTGCTGGATGAAGGCCTCCCCACGCCGTGTCAGTTATGGGGACTGTTTGGCCCTATGTCACCATGCTCGTGGATTGGTGAAGGGGGTTGGGGGTTGCAAACGACCAGTTCGGATACCACTCGCCACTGATGTTAGCCAAGGCCAGGAACCCAACTCGGGTAGCTGGGTGTTTATCATTTGCTATAAAAGCAGAGGACCTAGAAATTCAACATGGAAGGGGATAACTCTGAAAGGTCCACACATGTGGGTTTAAGATTACACTGCTGAAGTGTCATCTCCCGTCCACTTGGCAACCCAAAGCTACAATACCTGGTTATTCCTCAGCAGTTTCCCATTCAGGTGCTAACCAGGCTGAACCTGCTTAGGTCCCAATATCTGATGAGATTGGGTGCATTCAATGTGATTTATTCTTTGATATGGATTTGGCCAACATTCCAATGCAGGACCCTCCTGAAAATAGTTTTGAGAGTCAATGAAGCAGTCTTCAATAAATGAATGACATTGCACTATTAAATCTGCATTCCAATGACTATGCAATATATACTACAATTATATGAACAGAGGACTGAAGGAGACACAAAACAAAGTTATATTATAAAGCATGAGCCAGCAGTGTGAAATATACATCATATGCTGGTTGCCAAAATGTTTGTTTCCATATAGTTGTACGATGTTTACATTTTACATGATTAATTTTGAAGTGTTGTACCTCATTTAATAGTTTGTTTATCACCTTTTTTACATCTACAAGCACTCCGTACATATTCACCACAATCGATTTCTTTAACATGGCTTGCCATAGGACATTACAAGAGCCAAACAAATGGTCTTATTAGCCAGGCAGCAGTGATGTCCATTTGGTTTACAGCCAAGAGGAGACAGCTGTGCCCGATGACCTCACCTGATGCTGGTCTGTCCTCCGAGATCCCACACTTGGAACCTCAAATTTTTGTAGGTCACAGTCTCAACATTGAATCCAATGGCTGGGGAGAACAAAACAGAGGGAGTGGAGAAACACAGAGAGACGCACAATGAAACAGCTTTAAAGCCATTGACATATTTCATGATCATCAGTCATGAGCCAAGGTAGTTTAACATCAATAATCTAGGGGAGAAAGCGGCCGGCTGATTTTAGACCAACTCGAGTAACAGATTCAAATGCCTGTACATGCGCATTGATGAGATAGATGTCACCTCTTTTAAACAATGTATTAAGTACAACAATAATGGATAGTGGGTGGGGGGGAAGGTTAGAACAGGGCTCAGCATGCAGCTCTTTAAGGACTGCTTCGAGATGTTACTTATCAAGCACCACAGTCTCGTACTCGCCTGCACTGCGGCTATTGAAATAGTTTTTTTACCGAATAAAAAAAAAGGCTTTTCTTGATATTTTGGTTGCTGACCCCTGGGTTAGAAAGTAGATAACAAATTGTTCAACATATTTATGTCAGGGCTAAATCAAACCGAGCCCATGGACAGTCTTGGGCAATCGTTGGCTCACTGCCACCTGGGTGCTGCCGAGTGCTCTACTACTGAACGCTGCGTTGCAAATCAAAATGATGAATTATTACGAGAAAGAATACAATTGTGCACGCGTATATGTACAGCCCTTTTGTCAATCCACGGCTGGATGAGGGCCTTCCCCACGTCGTGCGGGCAGTGGGAGTTGTTTGATGACGTCACCGCACAGTGCGGGTTGGCGAATGTGTTACAAAGTCTCGTTGACAATAAGCACTGTCGTCAGGACATGTGGAATGTAGAGATTTTTTAACAAAAATTACTCTCCTCGACCGAGTTTGTCAACAGGTTCAGAGATTTTAATGTGTGATAGACATCAACAATGATTCCATCTCACTGGCTATTTTACACAAGCTGCAGTTTGAGATGATGTTGTGCAGTCAGTACTGTACATGTTTGCTCATTAATAAAATATTATTCATTTGACAATTTTAAAACTTCCTCTTTTAATGTGAAAAAGTCTAATCAATTATACCAAATATATAAAAACAAAAATCAGAGATGTTTTTATGATAGAACTTATTTCATCTGGCCATCCCTTCGGATGGAACATCTCATTTGCAAAGGTGTCATTGGGTGTTAAGTGACGCACGTACAGCAAACACGTAAATTACGCGTGTACCAACATTTTAAATGTATAACTTGTACAATGAACTTGACAGCCAAACACATGCATCCATAAATAAGCTGTGCTCACCGCCAGTGGCTGTAGCACGAGCTCTCCCTGTAACAGTTGTAGACGTTGTGCAAATGGCGTTACATTTTTTAAGTCAAATATTTAAGTAAGTCGACACTGGCGGCATATGTAATGTGCCCAATGAAGCAGCTCTGTATGCGAGAGAGGGTGCCGCCGTCTTTGGGTTTGTACTCAAGTCATGTTAAAAGCATTGCGATTTCGGGACAGGAGAGCGGCGTTATTGTTGGGAGTAAAAGGAAAGCTGCTCAGCTAAGTAAGAAGCACCGTTTTGATGCGTACACTTGCCTAGTGGACCCCCTTCTATTTTGGGGGGACAGCCATGTCAAACTATTGTACATATTCCACAGTTGCATTGTCAGCTAGATCTGCAAAAAGAGTTGGAGACAGTGTCTACCTTTTTAAAGGAAAGTTTACGAGGCAGCAGAACAAACGTCAGCAGAATATATTCAAGTAATATAATATTTAGCGTGTCTTGCACGTTAATTTCATGCGACAGTGACACTCACTCTAAGCACAAATGACAACACCATGTCTTCTAGGCCTGTGTGTATGCAATATTGATCTCAGACAGGGGTCATTTGGTCTAAACGGTGAATGGAAAAAAAATTGTTCAGTTGCAGCACAAAACCAAAGCTGCGTGGGTGGTATGGTGGGGAAGGGTGGTCCCTATGTATGCCCAATTAATATACTGCGTGAAAACTGGGTACAAGTTGCACTATTGGGGAGTTTGACGAGATTACTTATATCAAATCACACACAAACGCACAAGCAAACGGCGCTGGTGTAGTCACACCATTAAAGAATTGCTGTTCGTGAGCGACCATTGATGTTGGAGTGGCACATGGGCGAACAGACAGGGCAGCACCACAGCCACAGCTTTGTCTGCCCAAGCCACTGTTGACACACCTGCAATGGGCACGCACAGTTTAAGCCGAATCAAATTAAAGATGTGAGCCAGGTGTTAACGCCGGTTGTCAGCGGCGTGCAAAACTTGGATATCCAACCATGAACAAAAGCACTGAGGGACGGTGTAGAAACGGCAAGCACAAAAATGTATTTACGTGTACACATATAAAACAAAATCTCGAACGTTTTATCTTTTATAGTACAGTCCCTTTGTCAATGCATGGCTGGGTGAGGGTTTACCCCATGCCGTGTGAGTCACGAAGGTCGGTATGACCATACTTCACCACACTGGTCAATGCAGGTTGGCGAAGGGGGGGGGGCCAGTTAAGATATCACTTGCCATTTATGTTACGCGTGACCGGAATCTGCATTAAGCAGATTCAAAGTGCAGTTCGCCAACCTCTGCACCAACACGTTACATACTTAGTAAAATTTCTAATTTCTGAATCTTGGTGGCAATGAAACAAAGTGGTTTTGAGCGAAATCCAAATTGCAGCAGCAATTTGGATTTCACTCAAAACCACTTTGTTTAAAAAGTGGCTCATGTTTCAGCTGGGGCGACACCACGGATCACGTCGCCAGCAGAGCAGTAAGTAATGTATAACTCGGGACAAATATTGAAAGATTGCCAAAAGAACGTTGCCGTACGACATAATTCTGACAAAAATGGAGGGCCACTCAAATGGTCCGTGCTGATGCGATAGGAACAAATCCCCATTCAAACACAGGATAGCACGCATGCCTGCCATGCGAACGTGTCACACACAACACCCAAAAATCTAGGCACTGAAATGCTTAAATGACAATGCACTTTCTGCTTCGTCCAAGCCAAAATGTTTACACCACCTGCAACAGCACGCACTTCCTTTTTGGCAGGCAGCATTACCCTGACTTGCTTATGCAAATTATGTATTTAAATGAATGCCAACAGTGAGACAATTAGAGGTGGGGGGGACCATTCAACACCAGCAGTGGTCAAACTTTCTACACTCAGCTTCCCAGTATTTTAGCCTGAACTGTAAGAGGCAATAAAACATACGCTGATCAAACAGCAAGCAACACAGAAATGATGAGGGATTAACGTGACAAGGGGACGCGGACTGTGTTTGTGGTCAAAGCAAAGGCACTGGGCCTCTGTGTGCTATGTGTGTTTGTACTTGCACGGGGCAGTTAGAGTCTGGCTTAAAGGCTGTCTGTTCTGGACTCATTGCTTTTGTTATAGGGTCCACAATATTTATTAATAATGGTAAAGGCGCAGCGCTGCAACTGCTTGTTCAGGCCACTGCTGGTGGAAGGGTCTCCGCTACAGGGAGTTCTGGTGGGCCCTTTCGGGAGAATGTTGGCCTACTCTTCCACGCTGGCCAAATGTCTTGGTAGTGGTGGGAGTACCCACACTCTTTCGTCCACCATGCCACACCGACTGTGGACTCATTTATACTGATGGATGGAGAGGTGGGGTAGAGAGGGGAAGGGATTTAAGAAACGTGCCCATTGTTGCTTATAACGACAGCATCCGCATCGGCAGATAAAACCGGTGACCTGCGGATTGCAAGTCCAACGTGCTAATGATAATACCATTACAGCATGTTCCACGTATTCGCTGTAATACGTTTTAGTTTTCTGTCATGTTGGAAAAAAGAACGTGTCGTGGCAATGATGAGCCGTAGATTGCGCGACATAGTTGTCGGTGCAGACACGGTGCGCGCGCACTCACGTACGCCACACGTTGCTGTTTGTTTTTACAATCGGGCGCAAGCGTGCATGCCTGGGTAAACGCAAATCGTGTGAACGCACACTCATGAATAGAGTTGACGAGCTCGGGCAGAGACACGCTTGAGACACGACAGCAGCAACGTGGCCCTTAAACCAGTGACCTGGCCTCCACACCGCCACAGCCGTCGAAACAAGACAAACGGCTCTGTGCAAACGAGCAAACCCAACGTCCAGAAACTGAATGTCTGCTTGGCACTTGAATGTTCCATTTGGATACGGGCCGTTGCCCCAACACATGGGCTATTATGGGTTTTTTTTTCTTTTTAGCTCAGTCTTATGGACAATCACGTTTGGTGTTCATCATTTGTAAATTCGTACCGAAGCTCTGCAAATGACCACCATCATCGTTTATTATTCACACAGTTCCTCCCATGCAGTACATTGCGAGGTGCCAGAACAATGGGACATTTTAGATGAATTACTCAGAGTAAGGAAGTGATTACAGATCAAATCGAAAGTTCAGAAATAATACATTATGGGCAAAATATACAACAAATGCGAATAAACAGCATTCAAAAGCTAAACTGCGGAGAAGACTACTTAAGTTTCGATCCACTTAATTATATTTTTGTCCACAAATGCTGTCGACAGAAGAACCCCACGAAAAGCCCCACTTTTTTTTATTGCAGTGCATCGGCTAAAAACATTCCCCTTGAAACGGCAAGGCAAATCAGAACTCACAGTAAAGAAAAAAGAAGTTTAAGGTAAAACATGAACCAAAACAAACTGCTCTGATATTGTAGCTACAGCACTTAGGGTCGGTATCCGGAGTTGTCCGATGGAGTTTTAAACGTTTTTGATTAAATAAAAAGGGAAGAGAAAAGGACTTTAAAGGCGACTTGGAGATTCACTCTTGTGACGGCACTGTGACGAGACTGCCATAACCCTTCAGTGACATCATTAGAGTGCAAATGAAAATACATTCAAAGTCTTTTTTTCACGTAAAAGACATTTCAAACTTCTTTCAAACAGCCAAGGACATACATGATAGGTACAGAAGAATGAATGTGATCATGCAAAGATTAATTCATGTAAATTAATTCTTACCCAAACGACACTTGGATTCAATCAGGGGCGTGACGATCAATCAGGCACGTATGATTCGTGCAAATAATATAAGGCACTACGTTTACACGAAGGCGACAAACAAACACTTTAATGAGAAACGATACAAAAGGTATTCGGGGGGAAAAATTTAATGATTTATGAACTGAATTAGGATCCTGGCTTGGGACAGTTCACTGAAACCACTGTGGGGGGTATCGATAGCCGCACACCTACTCGAACAAGAAACAATGCAAATCACATCGCAAAAACGATACTACAATAACACAAGTGAAGCGTGACCCCGACTCGTGAAAATTCATCAAATCTCTGCGCGGGGGGAAGGGCGGGATAAATAGGTGTCAACAAAAACAGCGTTGTTGTTGTTGTTTTTAGCACGTTCATATAAACAGCCTTGCAGAGATTGCTTTCACTTCCAAACGTCGACCTCATCTCACGGTCACTGTGATGGCATGCGACCGAGTGGGCGTTTGGCTTGCATTGCGCAACGAAGGCCGCACGACAGGCTGCCAAGATAACCGGCGTGAGCCGGGAGAGAGGGGACCCACGAGCAGCAGGACTACGCTCAGATGCACCCCCCTCCCCGCACCGCCGTGTCCCCGGAAAGCTCTGCCCACAGCACCTTAGCCCATCAACGATCTTGCTAAAGCGATAACTGCTGGTTTCCATGGCGCAGGGTATACTATCGGCCGAGAGGCACAGCGGGCGGGCGTCAAGTTGGGGGTGTCACAACGGAGTGCGTTAAGGGTAAATATTAATCACCAACATCCGCCCCCTCCCCCCACCACTGCTCCTTCCCTTCGCCCAGCCAAGATTCCATTAATAAATAACTAATTTTAACATTACAACGAATGTCGCATCTCCAGTGGCCGTTTTGAGCTGGGAAAATTTCCCCCTTGAGGTTCAAATGGAAGATTGACAAGAGGGGACACGTCTTACACCACCTCCTGTTTTTCGCCACGTCATCTGCCAGGCATCACATCGTGACACTTCTACCGCATTACTCATGGGTCTTCATTGGCTGCCGATTCAGAAACGTATCGCGTACACAGTGGCATCCGTCATTCATCAGACTCTGACAGGGCAGTCACCCATCTAATTGCCTGGACGGCTCACAATTCACAGTCCGATCGGGCGTCGGTGATCGGACAGCAAATCCCTGCTTGCGATTCCACTGACCAGAACAGTAATGGCCGGCAGAGCATTTCCAGCTGCCTCTCCATCGGCCTAGAACGCTCTCTGCCCCATCACCTTCGATCACATCCCATCTCATGAAACATTTAACAAAAATATTTTGAAACACCGATTTTTTTACGTAGCCTTTGGGACTTAGACCAAAAGTCACCGGCACCTCCACACTCGATCATCGGCCACAGGCCTCGGCATTGTGACATTGCATATGAATTACGGAGCTGGCTAAATAAATGTGCTTATTATTATTGTTATTTTTTCCAGCTTTTCCTGCGGCTCAAACAGGATGGTCTATTGCTGCCTTGTGAGCTGCGCGAGATATCCGACCAGACTTCACCACACCAGTCAACGTCAGTTGGTAAATGAGTAGGGAGTGCATAACAACAATGGATTTTGCCAAAGTGCCCTCACTGATGCCGTTTACACCAGTCTTTTTGCACATAGTGGTCACCCATACAAGCACTACACCAGGCTCAAATTCTGCTTGGCCTCTCAGATCTTTCCCTCAGATCTAATCCAATCAGGTGCATTCTGGACGCGACGGTCGGGTTAGAAGACCCAAATTGACGGCACAAGACCCTGGGATGAGGCATATACAACGTGTGGCTCTATGGTGGATTAGAGGCGATTGAAAGGACTTCTGGGATGCTGTCTTTAGGGGCTGTTCTCTGGCACAAGGTGATGTGCTGCTCGCTGTGGAAGGTATGAATGGAAATCTCTCCCGTTACAGTACAACTGAAAGCACCGTTGGAACATTATTGGGAGAAAAAAATGCCTAAAAATATATACTTTTGAAATCGCAACCCATTATACATCCACCTTTATGTTCTATGTTAAATGCTTGTCAAACCTAAAATGCCCCAAAGATTAACAAACATTGTTCTGGGCACACTCCAAAAAAGATTTGGAAAAACATTTCCTTGCAAACAAAAGGCAAAGAATGTTAAGATATAACTTATTTAAATAAATTACTTATGTTTTTGGTTTCTATAGTCCAGTGGCGCTAGGGAATGTAGAAGAGCAGCACTACGATTGCATCTGTAAATTCCTTTTTCAGACCATTCTTTGAAAGATTATGGGAATCGCATGTCCAAAAAGTTATCTAGAAAAATACCTGCGCTCTGGACAAAATTCTGAGCGGCGATAATGATCAAAACAATAACCATATATATATAAAAAAAACGTATGATTGGCAATCTACAAACAGGGATGCACGCTTGGATACAGTTTAAGTATTCTGCATTTAACCAAATTAAAGCTCTAAAAAGAGAGTTATTGCTTTCGTAATGCCAGACCCGGTTATAACGATCTATGACAATTTCATGCAAATTATTGTTGGTGAAATTCTTGGGTAAGATGGGCAAATAAACGACAGAAAACAATAAACAATGACGATGGCGCGATAAAACGATACAATAAATAATTGATTCTGGAATAACATTATTGGCTTGAAATACTACGCCTTATCGAATGGCTGGTGGGGGGGGGGGGCGAGCTGATGGAGATGGGGGAAAGGTGAATCGATAGATACATGTCAACTGTTCTCATCATCTGCAAACTTACATTTTGGGGCAGTAATCGAACACCGACCCACAGTTTTGGCCAACATGTAGAGAACCCTCATCCTCAACTTAGTCCCATTGGACTAGTAGTACTCTTAGTGCAGTGTGGATGCCATCATAGCTCATGTTTTTGAAACAATGAACCAGCTGTTTCACAATGAAAGTGCAATTGCGTTACAATGGTTTTGTTGATGGCATGGCTGGCACATATACAGGAAGAGATAAGGACATAGTGACATTGTTTTCGATGAGGGTAAGATAAGAAAGAGAATCATCATACGAGAGCACATATTGAATTGTTTGATGAATCACACTATTTGCTTATTTAAATGCTGAAGCTGTCCTCGAACTTTTCAAGTCCCGCTGTTCATTAAACTGGAAATAATTACGTTCATCAAGAAAAACTAATGATGATTTCACAGTGCAAACATTGCTCACAAGCATCGTGCTATCAACCCAGCCACCAGTTTGATTCCTGGCCATGGCTAATGGTGGTGACTGACATTTGAAATGGTTCTGAGCCACCCTTACTTGATCAACCTGCACTGCCCAGTGTAGTCAGGTATGGTCAAACAACCTTCATGATTTAAATCACGTGGGCTGGGTGCATTCATCCAGCAGTGGACTGACAATGGGCCTGCAACTTTAAACTGTGGCTCACGCATATATATCTGACACCAGATTCTTTTTTAAAACCATCATCAGGAATCCAATGCGTGGGCTAAAAAAAAAATGGGGATCCGCACCCTATTCTTTCAACTTGCCCAATGAACTTGACACGTGTGCAGTCAGGCCACCTCCATGTCAAATCCGTGGAAGTGACTACCAAATGCGGGCAGGAATGCAGGTAACCCATAAACAACCGCACGGTGTAACCGGTCCTTCAAGTCCTCCCTAGCCTTGAGAGCTGTACCATTCGTCGCAAATTTATATATTCCTGTCTCCCGAGGACAATGGCAGCAAAGTATGCGGTGTAGTGATACGACGTGTGCTTTTGAAACTTGGCTACGGGTGGAAATATGTCCATTTTGGTTTCTTATTCCGTGTTCGTTTATGGATAATGACGAATTTTAACGCATATTAAGAGTAGTTATATTGCTCTACCCTAGTAAAGAATTGGTTTGTATACTTCTTGAGAACAGCCCATCACTGATAACACTTTACGATCATTGGTAACAAAAGGGTGTAATGTTGTAGCAGTTAAAGTATTGCCACATTTATCTCTACTTTATCGATGTATATTTTCTTATCCGTAATCTTAACATAATTTTCTATCACTTAATCCTTTATTGTACGAACTATTAACCACGACATGATTGTGTGTGGTTGTGAAGCCTGCCAATCAGCAGTTTGTGTGCTCGTGTGTGTTCATCAGAAAATTGCAAACTTCTTTGCATTAAATGTTTACCAATCCTCAACTTTCTTGTCCAACTGTGACAAACCAATTCACCAGGAGCTAGCGATATGTTATGGGGGAAAAAAGCACATACCCACACACCCCATTTTTTTCAGGAACTGAAAAAAATTCAAGGGCCCTTCTCAGTATTCAATCCAGGCAGCACGTCTTGTTTTTAAAACATCCACACACGTGCATTCGTGGCGTAATGTGGAGGGGACAACTAATCCGTCTGTACGAACCTTTAACCGAAATCGTCTTCGAAATCTATATAGCCATGCAAACTACCAGAGCACCTTTTTCCACTATCTGCATGTAGATCTAACATGAAGGCGGACAGTCAGCAGGCACTGATGCGTCTCAGTCGAGGCATGCATTAAAACCTGCCCTTTAAAAGCAGCCACGTAATGTAGTGAAGCCCCCTCACTTTAAGCAACTTGTTACGGAACGCAATGGAAACTTTTTTTTACCTTGCAGTTCCTAGTACTACAGTACTGAATTAATACCAATTTAATATAAAGCCGTTGTCAATCCACTGCTAGACGAAACCGTTCCCCCCCGCCCTACACCGTGCAGGTTATCAGGGTTGTGTGACCGTACCTCACCACGCTGGTCAGTGCCAGTTAGTGAAGGCAGATGTGGGATTATAGAAGTACAGTACAACATTGGATATTGCTGTACTGCCCACCGCGTAAGCTCCTTAGCCTGCGACACCTGCCGTGCGTGGCCATCGCACAGGCAAGCGAGATGCACCATCCCGCTTCCAACAACTGAGGACGTCGTGTGCATCCCTCGGTCATAGACTTTTTTTTCCTATGACAGTGGTTTTTAATCTTTTCTGTACTTTTGTAAAAAAAACTTGGACTTTGTACATTTATCTCTGTTTTCTCTTACAACACAACCGTGCAATTTAAACTGCGGATGGAGTTTGGTTGAAAATAACACTGGCTGAGTATAGGATTCAATGTACCAGAACATTTTTCGTGTGCGTGTGAGGAGCAGTGGTGATTGCAGCTCATAGGGGCGTACAGATAGTAAAAACACGCTTATGCAAAGACACACACACGCATACCACTCCTCAACACACATGCACAGTTGTAAATGTTGTAACATAGGCTTCATGGGTGTAAAGATGGATCCATTCGTTGATTTAGAAAAAATCTTGGGCTTACGTATTCCTAACATCTCATGGGTTCCAACGACTCCTGCAGCCAGCCGTGGCGTCCTTGATCTTCACGGCAATGTAAAAAAAAGGATTTATTTAAATGAATCGCAAGCCTGATTTGCTAACATGTATCGATTGCCTTGAGTTTTTTTCAACATTTAAATCATACGATTGAGGCCTCTGTGGATGCCTGGCCGAGTGAGACCCCCTGCTGTCTTATATTAGGCACTGGAACATTCAGCGTCCTGGGCAAACCACGCCTGCTAATTTCTTGCGACGATTGAATAAACTATTCCGTCGCCGGCAAGTGGGACGTTAAAGACCCGGCAGGCGGCACTCCTGAGTCCACCTGGATTCAAATCCGGGTTTCAGGCGGCTGCGATGAAACTGGGTTCACAAATGCAACAAGCTGATGGACTGAACTTGATCAACAATGGATGACGAATGCGTCACGTTAAATTCGATTTTGCACTTAATTCGTCTAATTTTAGCTCTCGAGACTCGAACAATCTTTGGAGGCCGTTAAAACGTGTGCACGTCAGCGTGGATAAAGATGCCTTATCGCAAGTTAGTTTTATGACCGTGCGATACAAGACTGGTTGCAGAGTTTCAAATAAAAATGTCTTCATCTCGTGAAAAACATTTTTAAAGCACAATTGCAATGTTATTTGGGTGGGGGTAAACATAGAAAATTACCCAGTATCATCATGTATAATGAGATTCCATTAAGTCATTCATGACATATAGAACACAACATAACCTACAATTAATTTGGAACTAAAGCAGTTCCCCTTCTGTCAACAGTACTGTACATAATTCCACATCATGGAAGTACAGTATACACTAATACTCGTAAAAATAAATTAAGGGCCGTCCATAAATGACGTCACGCGATTTTGGACGATTTTTGACTCCCCCCCACCCCCATCGTCACACGGCGTCACAATAAGTCAGACCACCCCTCAAATATAACGTCACAAAGCTCTGCCCCCCCCCCCAAAACCTTATTTCCATTTTTAAAATAAAACAAGCTTCTAATCGCTTTAAACTATTGTCATTGCAGTGCGTGTTTAATGTGGCTCTGCACTCTGATGTTATAGGAGAATTTTTTTTTAAAAACTCTATTTAATTAAGTAGAACGTGTTGTCTATTTATTTAAAGTTGCGCATTTTGATGTGATGTCACATTTCTCAACCTCCCCCCGGGCCCCCTCGTTGCAAATGTTTGGTTTGCCCCCCCCCCCCCAGGTGCGTGTCTTCATTTTTGTACGACACCTTATACACGCACCTTTGGATAACTATTTTCCTGACTTTT
>CM025620.2:10976858-11016215 GCA_014621495.2 Entosphenus tridentatus | reverse complement strand
CATCAGGTGTGAAATCCACAGCAAGAAAATTTTAGAAAAAAATTGCAACATTTTCTTGCTGTGGATTTCACACCTGATGATGATTGCTTGTGTTGCAGTCGAAACGTCGTGAGAATTTTTATTGTTTTATATTTTTTTTATTTTGTTATTTCCCTTCTACGTGACTTTACCGAAAGAACAAAGAATATGAATCCCTGCAGTCAGGAAAGCTTTAAATCAAATGGGTAACACCTCAGGTATATGACCTGCATAGGGATGTAATTAATGCGATGTAAGGCCACGTCTGCGATTGTTTAGTCATCAATTACAAAATATAGCCTCACGCACACAGGTAGAATTTCACGGGGAGAAAAGTTTGCATGCAATTCATCCAAATTATGGGCAAACTTTACATTTTGGGGTGGAGTAGTGGGAGTGTAGTTTGCGCACCGCATGGTGAACCTGGCAACCTGACTTCGATTGCCAGCCACGGTTTACACAAGTCGCGAGTGACAACCGAGAGAACAGACTTGTGACTCCTGCGCCTCACCAATCCGCACCGACCAGCGCGGAGAAGTATAGCCAAACAACAACTCCCAAGGCCTGCACTACCACACGGTGTGGGGAGCCTTCATCCGGCAGTGAACTGATGCGGAGGGCAGCAGAAACGTCGTACGCTATTACATTCATTGAGCCATAACGTAAATTTCAGTGGATGTTACGTGGCTGTGGGGTGGGATGAGTCGGTGGGTTTGTAAACCGATGGCGAATTTGCGGTCACATGCTGTTTACCGGGGCCAGTGCACTCACATGACCCGTCAACCACAACGCAACCCATCCCGCACCCACCCTCCTGTCTCTCCTCCACTCTACTCAGTAATTCTTTGGAGATCGTGATCTGCAAATCCCTTCCCTTTAAACCTTTGCAAGATCCTACACCACCCCCTCCCCCGCCTCCCGCCCCATCACTGTCACGGGCCAAAACTCAACGCGTGACGCGTAACGCCTGCCTGCCCATCAGTGCTTCTTCAGGCATGGGTCAGGTGCGCGCGTTTTGTAGGGTCATGTGACTGGTGCATACAGGCACACACGTACACAGCAGCACGTGGGCACGCTTTACCGGCCACAGGTGTTTCATCAGAAACGCGACCAATCGTTGCGAACGCTACGCACGCACGTGTACACGTACGCACCGCCTACGCATACGGGCCACCCTGAATGAAAGTGGGATTGGAGGGAGAAGGACAATGCCTGTAGTCCTGTTGTACTCGCTGAAAAGATACAGACGACAGCGGGCGTTTGAACTCATTTCGTAAGATCGCGTTTGATACCCGACTACAAAAGGAATACTCTTGTGGCAAAGTGTGAACATGTTTTTCTGTCTTCAAAAAAATCAGTCGCAGCATTATTGAGTAATTGCAGGCTGTACACAGTGTTTATTTTTGTGGGAATAAAAGCTATGCAAGGGTGCAGCTCTCTAGAATGTTAAAGATCAGGCTTGAAAAAAGCAGTAATTTTTTGGATGTAGAATCTAACAAAGGAACTTTTATTTAAGCGGTTTACATCATTGATGCTCATTAAACTCAAACTCCCTTCATGCTACCTTAATATTGGCCTTTAGCAAATCAATGGAGGGTTGGCAATGCAGGGTGTGAAAGAAGTTCAACATACATATAAAAGCAAAATACACATGATTTGGCATCAAGTTTCAGGGCATGCCTTGGCAGGAATAGTTTGGAAGTTGATGCTTTTGATTGCAAAAATTCTGAACAACAAATACTGTCTTGCAAATGGGACTGGACACACTTCATAAATGGGCTAGAGCCTCAATTACTTATATGTCGCTTCAATTCTGACATGCACAGTATGTAATGACACATTGCATGTGGTACACACATTAGGCATGCGTATGTTGAAAAGTAATTATACATCTGAGGGGCGTGGCAGCACACCCCCGCGACACGAGCTTGATTCCTGCTCATGGCCAATAACAGTGACGATCATTTGAGCCAATCCTGGCCTGCCAACCCCTCGTGTCGTGCCGGCCTTCGTAGGTGCTCGCTAACATACAGAAATTGCCCCAAAAATGTGTGAAAGCTATTGAGGAGGTATCTTTGTCTGTTGTCCATCTCTGCATATATGAGTGGAGAGTCGCGACTCAGTAGCAGGCGCAATGCATGATGAGCCAGATGATTTTAGATTCCCAGCCATAGCTAGAATCGGTGTCCAGTAGTATCAACATTTCTCCCGGTCCATCCCTTTAAATTAGTTATTGCTGCGGTGTGAAAACATCAGCACTGGAGGCATGTTTCTGGCCACACCACCACCCTGTGCATCATTCCAGCTTTAATAATCATACTTATCCAAAGAGCATGGATAAAGTCACAATTGCCTGCCCAGCTTTATTAAATAATTCTAAAATACTGGCAGTGAAGTCAGTTGTTTGACCATATTTCATTACACCGGTTGGTGCGGGTTAGTGGAGGGGCACAAGACTGGCTGAAATACAACTCACCGCTGATGTTAACTGTGACTTGGAATCAAACTCAGGTCATGAGATTCATAGCACACCGCACTCCCCACTGCTCCCATCGCCTATATGGCAATACAGGAAATGTCACCGTGTGCCATTTCGAACAGAACCGGTTTGTAAGAATAGGTTTTTCTCTTTTTTCTGGCAACAAAACAGGTGTTACGATGTTAAAACACCAAACTGCAACCTTTTACGAGGAATCATGTCTGCCTTAACCACAAGACTTGTGGTCAGAATGCAAACAAAAAACTGATAATATATGCATTGTCTTTGAAACTGATTGGTCCACACCAAAGAGAACAGGTTTGTGCTACAATTATCATGAAGTCCAATTTTGCATTGCACAAGCAATGCTTAAATTACTATTACCATTCTACATGATTATAAAAAAACTAAATAAGTATTATGCATAAATATGAAGGCTGCACATGTGCAATATAAGAGGCCATGAAGTTGTACTGCTCATCAACTCAAGGACAGTAATGCGCCTTTTAAGCAGTTCGTAAACTAAGTTTACTGTGCATTTATGACACGAGCAAATTAGTATCTGCCTTTAATGTGCCGCCAACCTTTGCAAAACGGGTAAACCTTGCATTTGACACCACGATACAGTCGAGCAGATTGGATTCCATTCCTGCAAAACCTGCATTTAAGACTTGCGCCACGTTGTATGCGTTGCCGACTACAGCGCAGAGATATTTTAAGGGCGACAATGGGTACACGAATCAGGACAATTTGAGCGCCCATTGTAAAAAAGAACGCATCCAAGCACAACGGTGGCAGTGAATCTACCCACCTCCACTGCTCTCGTGAACGGGGGAGAGATTATTAACACAAGTGCTCATTCCAGGAGAAAACATCACAGTCTACCGCCACCCTGTGTTTTATTGGACATGCAATGCCGTAAACCTTAACGATCTTCTTTGGTGAGCATTTAAGATGTCCACCCCCTGGCACGTGCTTCAGCTACTGGCGCCGATGGTGGTCAAAAAGCCACCATCGTACAGACCTCCACTTCTGATGGCTGGCAAGCGTTCTGCGCGGCAAATGAAAACGCCAAGCCTCAGGGGTAAATTCCCCATCTCATCCTCACCTTGCAGTTACTTTCCAAAAATAGACTCATGTTTTAAAGAAAAAAAACCTGAGATGCATGATGTAAGCCCAAAGTTCTCCCGCTCCGGCACGCACAGCAAGGGCGGAGCTGTTGCTCAACAGCTTGGCCTCGTGCCACAGCGTCTGCCGTCAATCGGGCGATAAAGCATAGGCCGAGCCAACACGCAGGCAATTCTAAATCACCCGGAGCTCGTGCACGTCGTCACGGTCCCACGGACTTGTTATTTGCTCCAACTTTAGTCTGCCTTGAATTCCACGGCGATCGTGTGCGCCCAAGCAAGCCACAGGGGCATGAAGTATGTCACTCAACACGCTTTCTCGATGTTGGACACGGCTGAATATCCACCACACCTGTTTACGTGCCTACAATGAAAGTGTTGAGCTAGGGTATGATTTAAATGGGCCAAATCGGCCCCTGAGAGGCTGGTTGAACTTCTTTCGCTTGCATTCGGCAACCGTGCTAATCGGAGGTGCGGGGGAAGGACAGCAAACATTTATAACAACAACAAGCAGTTCTAAAGAAATTAGTTAAAGCTTAAAAAACTCGGGAGATAACAGCCTTTAAGCGAGTGCACTTGAGGACATATGGCACGAGATTGTCCTTAAGGGCGCACGTGGTGAAGTCATTCATATAACCATTGAACTGCTACGTTTCATTTATATGAGAGACACATCCGAGTGCAGTCCGATGGTGGCAATTCCAAGCACAACCATCACGTGGCAGTCAGGTTCGGTTTGACCATAACCCTGTGAAACAATCGCTGTGAACTTTAACTATTGAATCAGGTGAACAATTAACTTAAGACTCGGTTGACGGTAAACAAGTTCGACATGCCAGACGTCAATGTTATTATCATGAAAAGATAAATGAAAAAGTATGCAATTGAAATACCAACTATGTCCCGAAGATCTATCAGTCATGTCATGGGCAAATAATAATATCAACTTGAAAATGGCAATAGAAAAAGGTAGAACAGCTTTTGACAGATCTTTAACAGATCGTTCTTAAACAGGACCAGACATTTGTCCTCAGTGCTTCATACATAACAGTTGATTGCACGTCACTCAGCCGCTTTAATCACAAATCATATCCAGCAATGCTGGAACAGGCTCACTTAGGAGAACAACCAATATTACATTTTACGATTTTGTTTTGTTGTACAGTTATTGACATTACACTTGAAAACCAGGAGGTATATTCAAACATTACGCCTGAGAGGATATCAACATGGAGGTGGAGAGATTAAATCAGCGTGTGCGCAGATTCTCTCGATGGAATGTTGCATTTCAAGACCATGAAAGATCGGATGGCTTGGGGAGGGCTTCATTTGGACGTGGACAGATGAAGGATAATGATAATGGTGTCGGGCGGCAGCGGCGCACGCCTGCAATCCAGCACTGTGGAGAGGCAGCAAGGGTTGGTGGATCACACATTTGTCGTGAAACTCCCTTCCCATGGACGTCGAGGTGCCATACCTGGGTTCTGGAGAATGCGGCACGGCAAATGTCGACTCCACCTGTTCCGTCTACACGGGACGGTGTTTTCCCTCGCACACGTGTGTTTTTCTCTGGGTGCTCTGGTTTCCTCCCCCCCACCCCATACATTTACACTCATTAATTGGCCAAAAACATCTTCATATAGAGGACCACAGAGCTCCGCTGGCTCACGGCCTGGCTGCCCGACCCCGCTTTGTCTGCGATTCTTCGCGCCTCCCAAGCCGTTTGCTCTCTTCCACAGTGAGCGAACACTGTGTAGCGTGTTGCAAGTTGAAATGATTATCATGATGATGAATATTTTTGCAGCCCTTTGTCAATCTGTCGCTGGCTGACCAGCATATTGTCAAACATTCAGCATAACTGACACGAAGTGGGGATGTCATCATCCACCAATAGATTAACTATTGGCTGTACATTATTATTTTAATGTCGTGATCAGCCATGATCTATCCAATGTCCATCTCACGATGGAAACATGACCGAGTGTATTGGAATGAAAATGGTGATTATTTTTTTCGCAGCCATAGAGCGGTCGGGCCTGTGTGGTCAGCTGCTCATGGTGTTTGATACAGGATACTGATAGGGAACTAAATCGGAATGCAAACAAACAACGACAGAGTTGTTTATGCTTTGGGGTTTCTTTGCACATTTATTTCAGGCGAAGAGCAAGGCATGAAAACCCCATGCATCGGTTGTGTGTTCTGCATCCTTAAGTTACATGGAAGGTTTGCGTAATTGTGTTATGGTAATGTGATAATCCTTGAGATTATTGTCTGGGCAAACTGAACGTTAGACGACACCGACAGATTAAACAATTAACCCATGACGATATAACCAATAAAAAAAACTACCACATCACTTGACAAGAAACATCACACCAAGGCGTAGATTCTGTAACATTTTCCAATATGAATTTGTTCTCGGAAGTATTTACTTAGCGATCACAAAGTCACATGGCTAATTTTACATGTGATGCTGCGAGATGACACGTAATGACGTTATCTCGCCATTTCATGACGTAATTGCTTTGGCTGGCAAGAAGAAAAGTGTTATGGCTGGTTTGTATCATGAGCTTTGCATACCACTGAATTAACTTGGCCAGTTTTCTCGAGGTGCAGTCCCTTATAGCAGCACATTCATTCAATCATCACGCATAGTCAGTGAAGGACCGTTGCGCAAAATGTGTGACCTTGCGACAGCATTCACATTACTATAAAGCAATTTTATGGTAATTTTTCTTCACATTGGATCATCTTTTTGAGATATATTATATACCAACTGTTTCAGATAGACAGACAGACCAATGGAGAAAGCTATTTGAGAAAATTTTAAAGCTCAGTTAGAAAAGCGATATAACATAAACCAAATGTGTTTAACACTACTGCAGAGGGAAAACATTTTCACCTTGGTACACAGTACTACATTTACGTACTGTGGGCGGTCAATTTGGCTATGAGACTGACACGCTTGCACCGAGCACTTTTGTAAGCACTCCCCAAGCAAACAGATCGCCTGTGACACGATCAGGCGGACCGAGGTGGGGTTCATCACTGTCGGACTTTGGTCCTGGCAGTAAAAACAGAGCACATTAAGACGATGCCTGTCGCCACCATTTAAGCCATGGCCACCACTACCACGTTTGGTCCCGTCACCTACTGCTACACCTCTGAATAGCATCCTCACACCTCCGATTAGCACGGTTGGCGATGTACAGTGTGAAAGAAGTTCAACACATAGCTGCATGCGGCAAGCCTCTCCTAAACCTTTAATCACGTCGTAAGTTTCATCGCAAAAGCCCCCCACCGCCTATATGACCTAGGATGCACCAGATCTCACCAAATCTCGCAAATTAAGCAGGGTTGGGTCCTGGATACTATTTGAATGGGTGCTCATCACCATGCATAAAACAGGTGCTATAGGGCTACGTTGCAGGCAGTGCATAAAAATACAATGCTGAACCGTACCATACTCCCATGTCTATGTTCCCAGCCTTCAGCGACCCACATTGACCAGCATGGTGAAGCATGGTCAAATAACCTCTCCACGACCCATACAGCTTGGAAAAGCCCTCATCTAGCACCGGATAACCAAAATGGCTGCACATGTACTTAGACCTAATTCATGAATGAAGTAACGTGGATATTAATAGTTCGCGTATTTGGAAATAACTAAATGGGTTTTTTTTAGCCCTTTGGTAAAGTGAAGGCATGTGGGCGTAAGGTGAGATGTGTATGGGGGCGTGTGGGCGTGCTTACGCGTGCAGATCTTTGACTTTAAAAGCCTGAATAATGTGGGCTGAGTGCGATGGGCACACAAACGTCACCGAGCGTGGATCTGTGCTACGGTGTGTGAACCCACGTGACAAATTACTGACGTGCGTGCAAACACTGGACGAGTGCCTGAGCTCACAGAGAGCGTTGGGGGCACAAGCTCGTGAAGACGTGACGTTTACAAACAACCTGTAAACAACCTGCTGAGAGTTGGCTTACGTGTGCAATGGGTGAGCTGATGGCTGGCTGGCAGTTAAGCCACTGCTTTCCAAGCATAATATTGTACAGTGCATTTCCGTGTCGAACAAAGGTCATGGGAATTAATTTTATTCCACTATGATTTCTTCATTGGGCTCAGCAGTCCATCTAAAAGATATAATTATTATCCTACAAAGTAAAATGACAGTATTATTACTTTTATTAACTGTCATTGCTATGAAAGTATTATGGTAATCATTGGCATTATTTGTATTCAATCTAATATATATATTCATTTACATTACTATGTTGCTTATGTAGCAATTTGTGAAATCATTACATTAACTGTATGTGCAAGCATATGTCGCCCGGATGAGTGCAAGCAAATCTCTGAAATTTCTTTCCCCTTTTTATATTTTTGTTTCTTCCCCCAATTTTATAGCAGGTTGTGGCATCAGCATGACATCAGGAGAGAGAAACACCCATTCTGACTTCTTGCAGAGCAGTGCATCGCAGAGAACTGAATGCGCAATAATGTCACGGAGTTACTTCTGAGATCCCGTCAAGTGACTTGTAAACGGGAAAATGTTCATTATGATGCTTTTTATTTTCAGAGCTAAAATTAATCAAATTAATTGAAAGATCATTTCATGTAAAGGATATTTGGCATGCAGTTTTTAGTGATGACCAGGCTGAGACGATCAACTCACTAGTAATTCAAATCAAGGTGATTTTTCTTCTTCAGTGAATGGTAAGGGGTCCTGAAACCATCAACTTACTACATTTGAGAACCTGGCTAAATCATAATGGGCTGAAGCCAAAATTCAAACTCTTACAGCTGGAGAGACCGAAATGTTCATCTTTGTAGCAGGGGACTGATACAATTCTGTAACCATAATTGTAGTATGTACGTTGACCTTCTTTCGCACCGCACGTAGCCAACCGTGCGCTAATAGGAGGTTCGGGGGAAGAACAACAAACTAAACACAAAAAGCAGTTCTAAATAAATTTGTTTTCAGTCCATATTTAAAAGTGCATAGCTCCAGTGGCTTCCTAATATTGGAAGCAAGGGCATTCCAGATGGCCACATCAGCACATCTGAAAGCACGCGATGCAGTGCCCGTCTTCGTTCAATGGCTAGCCAAAAGCTTCTGCGAGGATGACTGGAGTTCGCGTGATGGTTTATTCTCCTTGACGAGATCAGCAATGTATTGTGGTTCATTTGCGGCAAGTACTTTGTGTGTAATGAGTGCGACCTTATTGAGCACAGAGTAGTCTCCACTCACTGGGGATGGTGGTGACGACCTCTCCAACCTGCAGCCGGTACAGGATGGTGGTCTTGCCAGCACCATCCAGTCCTAGGATGAGGATCCTCATCTCCCGGCTGCCGAACAGCTTGGCGAGCAGGCCTGAGAATATCCCACCTGTGCAACAACAAGGAGAGGCCAGGATGTTCATTCGTGGATACCGTGTGGGTGTGTGTAAGTGCGTGGAAAGGTGGCATAGTGACCTGCATTTGATTTATGGCCACGGCTAACATCTGTTGATGCAGCCTTATATTAGTACTTTGTGCGGTGTATAAACATCTGCAATGGGGAGATTAAGACGGTGAAGTAAGATGCTGACTCATTCATTCTTAAGTCATGATACAAGCATTGCAATTGTGCATGGAACAATTGATTATTTTATGTTGTACGTAATAGGTTCACATCAACCTCTGCAGCCACTAGAGACACCACCATACACCACAATATTGAATAAAGAATCGATTAAAATAAACCAAAAAGTCACGACAAAATTTTCCATGTATTTGAATATCACAACAATTAATCACATCTCTGGGTAAGGGATCAATTATTCCAAACTACTGCTTTCATAAATACATTTATCCTGTCTGGATTGGGATGGTGGATCACATTGTCAGAGCTATGCCTACCAAACACGATCATGATGCTGCTCATACAACTGCAGGCACAAGTAAAATTATATCAACGCATTTTTAAATGTATTTCTGTGTAAATGGGCTTGTCATTGATGGCAGACTGGGTGGGGGGTGGATAGGGCAGTTTGGGTCTCAAGAGGGAGCTTCAGAAAGGTTGAGGAGGCTGGAGAGAGGGTTTTATCTGAAAATTTGCCCCGGGCTGCAATAAACCTTTCAGCGGGCATAGGGCTGGTGAATTAAAAACGTCCACCTTCTAGACAATGCTTGTTAACCTATGAAATCCTCACTGAGTCTCACGACCCTCATTCAGTAGGGTCCAGCCAAGTTTCCACAGTAGGGGACGATGATTGATATGTATGTTGGAATTGAGCAATTTGCAGATATATTTTTCAAATGTGTAAAATTTGTATCACAATGCCGGCACATAATGGCCGACTTTTTCAAATGACGTCTTAGGGGATCTTTGCCGTCCACTGGAAAGCAGACGGCGTGTATTGCTGAGGTTAATATGCCTGCAGGGTGGCTGCTGGATTTCAAAACAAGAACCTCCGCAACAAATGGTGAACGGGCTATTGCTAGGCAGTGTCACAAAGCAAATCTATGGTTTAGGCTAAACTCAGAATCAGGTAAAAAGAAAGGGTATAAAAATAGGGGTGGGGGAGGGATTCGCTGTGGTAATCATGTTGCGCTATGAACAAGGTGAACCCGAGTTCGATTCCTGGTAATCGCTGATGTTGAAGCGAGTGATATCCAAATCGCTCCTGGAGACCCAACCGCCACCACCTTCAGTAACCGAGCGCGGTAAAAAGAAAGCATCGCTAACATGGCGCGTGGAGGGGGGGGCCTTCATCCAGCATGGAACTGATAAAACTTTGTAAATTACTCATTTGTTATTCAAACAGACACGTCTTAATATATAACCAAGCGAGAGCACATGGAGACTGAAGTCTATTTCTAGGGTTAGAAAGAAGGTACACAAAAATAGTGTAACAATTTAACCTTATGGCGGGACCCCAGGGTCTCATAAGCCCCAAGCTCTCGCATAAACTGCGTTGCAACGTCATTTTGTGTCTGTTGAAGGCGAACGATACAGCAATCTATATTCCTCTCAACGAGCTCTACACGATGCGCTAATCAAAGTTTCAAAGTTTTGTTTCTTCTGCGCATTCGTCCTCGCTGCAATTGGACGACATGACAACAGAATGATCCGCGCCAGGTGGGATGCGGCGTCAATGTGCATGGTGGGATGGAGTCACCAAAAATAAATACGTGATTTACGATTTTGACTTCCGTTTATTCGGGACCCCGGGGTACCGCCATAAGGTTCAATTAAAAATAGAAATTCCAAATGCAATTACAGATGCAATATCAAAGAATACATTTTAAAAGGGTAAATGTAGCATGAATCAATAAAACATAATAAAGGTAAGTGATATTGATCAAAGTATTTACATTCAAAATAGAATTTATTAATTACCTAAGTCTCTTATACAGTCCTCCTGCTCTGGCATTGTTGGCCATTTCCATGAACGTTTGATACTGACATCTTCGAGAGAATAATGCTCAAAGCTCAGCACAGCTGGATTTAAGCCTCAATTTACGTAATGCCAGCTCATGGCCACTTCACATCCTGGTAGATATATTCGTTTTTTAAATCTGTATGTGATCTTCCAATCCTTGGTTCAAAAGTGCTGGATTAAAAATTGTGCAGCATCATGACCATGAAACAATATATTTTCCAAATGTTTGTTATTGTAGTAAATGCAGTCAGAAAAGCTCTGATTTACATTAGACACTGTTAGCAGGGGGGGGTGAAAAAAACTAAAACTTTAAAGAACACCCATTTTCTTGCGTTATAATTTGCGATAACAGACATAAATAGCATCTAGGTGTTTTTGTTCGTGGGAAAATCCGCGGCAGCAATACTACCTTTATGTAATAAAAAAAACATGACATCGGCACTCCAGAGCCTTTACCAAGGGGAAAAAAGCGAAATGGGGAAGTCCCAATCTCAACAATGCGGCCGAGCTGAAAATGACACAAGGCAGGCAATGTAGCTTCATTCTTAAATCAATGTTCGTAGTTTCCCCACTGACAAGCCCATCTCATGTTTCATCTTTAGGTTTGTCCGGTTCACTAATTCCTCTTCTAAACAATTTATACTTTAATACGCATCTGAATATTCCTATATTATGTGTTAATAAGTAGTCGATAATATTTTACACCTTTCCTTCTGAGAAAACTATTCCTACATGGTTCAGACTTGAATGAGAATACGGACTTGTTGCTTGATAAATATGAATGCCAGTGATTGAGCGATAAAGTTTTCCTCACTTAAAATGTACCCGAAATATATGCCAATGTTTAAATGTGATTAACAGTTCACGTTCTCATTAAGCTTTTAAACAATTTTGGTATTGACCTTTCAAACTGAACACTGCTTTTTATGACCCGCAGTGGTTAGGCACTGCACCGTGAACCTACGGACCCGAGTTCAATTACCGGTCATGGTTAACATCATAAGCAAGTAACATCAAAATCTAAAATGGTTTCAGGCACCCACCCCCCTTCACCAACCGGCACTAACCAGCATGGCTATGGTAAAACCACTATTACTGACATGACATGGCGAGGCCCTCATCATGCAGTGTGTAGACAAAACGCTGTAAGTTTATTTTTTTCTAAGTTTGTAACGCCCAGGTATTCCTTTAAAAAAGAAATGGTTAGTCTCAATGGACAATGACCTCAGTTAAAAAACTGCACTGAACATGTTTTTACAGCTCGAAGCCAGTCATTGAAATTCTTTGTTCCTATGGCAGGGGAGTTTACCTGGTTAGGAAAACCAATGTTACCTCCTCTGAGACACACTTTAGCGGTGTGTAGGTAAAAAATAATAGAAATCAAATAATAATAAATGTGACGGTCCCACCTGAAGATGGAGACTTGTGTTGCCTCCGAAACGTCGTGATTTAATTGATTTATTTTCATTTATGATTATTTTATTTCTATTATTTTTTACCTACGTGACTTTTCCGAAAAAAACCTTAGAGTATGGATCCTTGCAGTCACGAAAGCTTCAAATCTAGAATTAAGCGGTGTGCTTTCGCTAAGTTGTCCCCACCTAAAGAAGGACGCTTGTGATGCGCCCGAAACGTTGTGATTTTTTTTACCTAAGTGACTTGACCGAAAAAAACAAAGTATGAATCCTTGCAGTCACGGAAACTTCAAATCTAGAATTAGGTAGTAGTTCATACGTTGACCCAAGAAGGAATGAAGGACAGAGTTGATCCCCATAACCGGCATTTGAACTCGTAACCTTCCGATTGTCAGCCGCACACTAACTACTGTGCGCCACCCCTCTGTAAAAGTGCACTATATCGCAATTAGAATTGGACAAAGTACAGCACTGAAATAGTTCAATAAAATAACAAGCTTGTTTTTGTTAAAAAATAATTGCCTGAGGCGCAAGTTACTAAGTCTTCATTGGCCATCTTTTACAGACTACGACTGATATTCTTGGTTCTTTCGGTAAAGTCACGTAGAAGGAAGAATTTTTTTTTTCTGTGGATTTCACACCTGATGACGACTGCTTGTGTTGCAGTCGAAACATCGTGAGAATTTTTATTGTTTAATATTTTTATTATTTTATTAGTATTTCCCTTCTACGTGACTTTACCGAAAGAACCAATAATATAAATCCCTGCAGTCACGAAAGCTTTAAATCAAGACTACGACTGACCAAAAAAACAGGAATTCTACTCAGTACAACAACTGACGAACATGTATATTTGAGTTTAATTCAGATGTATGGGTGTGCAAATGAAATAATAGTATTGGCCTCAATCACATGTGTATAAATAATCATGACTATTAAAGTTAAATGCTGTGTTGTGTTTTATGGTGTTATATTTCTCTTCAAATAAATTTCAAAAAAATAAAGGAGCTTAAAGTGTATCAGTGGTCGGCAGAATGGATTCAATATCAAAAGTTGAAATGTGCGGGGCTGCACTTGGCACAACCAAATATGTAAAATGTATAACTTAAGCGTGCTGGCAAGCGATTTATTGCACATCCTTTAAACTGAAAACCATAGGAATGCATTCTCATGCCATTCGCGATCTCGCAGTCACTAATGTCAAACACAGCAGAATCAAGCTAGATTATTATTACGCTTATGTTTGCTTTACCCAGGAAAGCCTCACCGAGTCTCAAGATGAGACTCCGCTTCAGGAGGTTCCTGCTAGTAGCAATGTTGCTGCTGTTTAATCCCAATTGAGTGATTTTGCAGCATTGGGATGTTTGGCCAATACCAGTTACATTGTATGTAGCCCATGCAGAAATTGGAGAGAAAAAAATTCCACACAAAGTTGCCCGGAGTCGAGAGTCGAACCCAGGGTTCTCTTGCTGCGAGGCATGAGTATAATCACTGTGCAACCCTTCCGCCTGTCAATCAAATGAGTATTCGATAAAAATGGTTTGAATGAAATGCTATACATTCTAATGCAATGATTTGCCAAAAGGACAAGATAAATCCATACCTATTCATCAGTCATCATCATTCATACTCTGACCAGGTAAAAACCCAGCATCTTAAAATATGTATTTAACAAGTGGGACTCACTTAAGCATTTTTACTTCTATAAATCCACGAGTTCATACAACACACACAGTGCTTAGAAGTACCCTACAAAAATAATGCGAAACATTTGGCAGTGCGGTGGTTGTAGAGACGTACTAGCGAATTACGTTTCAGAGAAAAAAAAACTGCCAGAAGTTCATCTTCCCCTATGACTAATTGTGCTATGTCTACTGAAGGCTATGTGCACAGCTATTTTTGGACAATAACAGCATTTTGTGCTATGGAAGCAACTCATTAATTGGGTCAATGTAACCCAATTAATTCCTATGCATCACTATGTTTCTTTGCCAACATTTTAGCTGTTCAATTGTCTGTCAATGTCCATGTTTCTAATCCATGTTAAAGTAATCAATACACAGCACAATGACAGAAACCTTTTTTGTGAGCCACAGCGGTGTGCTGCTTTACACCAACAGACCGAAGAGCAACACGTAGATTTGACAACCTAAACAATATAAAGGAGTTATATTGACTGTTAAGAAAAGAAAGTGGACTTGGGCAGGACATATCGCAAGAAGGAATGATGGACACTGGTGGAGATTAACGACACAGCAGCAGCCAAAGGAGGGGATTTACACGAGGTCAACCACTGTAGAGATGGAGCATTGGCATCAGCTCTTGAGCAGGTGCTAGATAGATTTCACATCGCGAGACAAACATAGGGCAAGGGATTGAGGAAGCCTTTATCCAGCAGTGGGCAGATTATAGTTGAGGATGAACTCTCAAAAAATGCATTTCATAATGCAGGGATACGACTGTAATATTACATCTGTGTACACGCAACATCTGAAAACCCACACATGCAATTATTATTTCACAGTGAAGACTAAAATATACCCTTTTGCACAGAGCAAACAAACATTTGTAATCTATTAAATGTGTATTTATATATTTTCTTTGATGCTCTCCTGCCATGTTTTTTTGTTTATAAAAGTAGGCTAACTGGGCTGGGCACGACAGGTATTACTCATTTGCAAAAAATAAAACAAAGCATAATGTTCCCTTCACATTGCCCAGAGCCACACATTACAGGGCGTACTCATTCGTAGCAAACGTGTGGGCTTCTCCGAATCGGAGCACGATGCGGTACTCAGAAAAAATTGTGTTTTTAACCCAGTTGACATCGAACAGAAATGTAGCTCTTGTGCCACAACAGATGTTGAGCTGCACAGCTACGTAAATGCATTTACAGTATCACCAGCAATTTATTTTACCAAAAGATACCACGAGCCTCAGTAGACAAACATTTAAGATTGGATTGAAAAACAATAAAACGTTGATAACCTCAACACTAAAAGTATAATCTACAAATATTGTATGAACTATTTTCTGCACTTATGACCAGTGAAACAATACGACATAGTCGAAAGTAAAAACACTCCTAAAGAAATTCTAGCCTTAACTTAAGGCAACTTGATAAAAACATCGAAACTTAACTTTTATTTATATGCTGTAACTCGTACCGGGTTTGGCAGGCCTGTTATAGCACAGGCTGATATTTTCTAGCCATCACTAACAGCGCTGACACAATGCACTTAATCAAAAAAGACTTCAGCTTGTTTGAGGCAGAACACCCACGGGAAAAACCAGTCAAGTTCACAACTGATTATAGCGTCAGAG
The DNA here is from genome assembly GCA_014621495.2 of Entosphenus tridentatus. Lineage (NCBI taxonomy): Eukaryota > Metazoa > Chordata > Hyperoartia > Petromyzontiformes > Petromyzontidae > Entosphenus > Entosphenus tridentatus. The sequence goes on along the minus strand of CM025620.2, from coordinate 11,000,424 downwards.
ACGAACCACTTTTGCAAGGGGAGCCATCCCGCACTGAAATGGAATTCAAATTCAGTTTAATGATTAATGGAAAGAGTTGTTTTGCATGTCTCGGGACTGATTTGTTATTAATAAATGCGCCTTTATGTTAAAGCCAGTACTCACTAAACATGGGGACATTAAACACTCAAAATGTGCTGCAGTACTTGTATACAAAGATTTATCATGATTTTATAGTACATAGGCATTTTTTACTTTCCAACAGTGACCCCTACTGTTGGCTTAACTGCATAAATCAATGTCAGCAAAATGACAGGCCTGCACAACTCAAAGTTCATGTAAAGACGATCGGACACAAAAACTTCAATCAAAACGTTTTTCTCTGTGTTGGTGAAATTCAAGTTAAGATGACATTTTGGATCTTGTCCTGATGGTGTTTGATGTAGTTTCAAAGGAAAAGTCATATCTAATTTTGGTTGTGAGAATTGTTCTTCAAATTACTGGGGAGTTGAAACAATATTGTTCCACCTGTTATATGTATTATTTTTGAATATTTGACCGGTTAAACACTTGTACACGTGACAATTGAGGGACTTACCAACACAACTTTGGCCAAATCATTAAGTGGCCCAATCGAAACATAATTAATCAATCAAGGTAGTACTGAAATGCCACATTGATATACAGAAAGAAAAACACAGCTTAGAGAACGTACACAGGTGAGAGAAATATAGTAATTTCCAGGTAGTCCTTGTGAAAGAGGTGATGTTTCATGTGTCTCAATTGGTTCATTTAATACCCTCGTTAAATAAAAGATGGATACAAATGGTAAAAAAAAATTAAGTGGGCTAGGGCATGTTGCTAAGAAGGAATGATGGGCAATCATCAAAATAAGGATGGAGTGGCAGCCAAGGAATGAAACGCTTCAGACATTGTGATGAATTCAGTTTGTGTGCAGGTGCTATGTGGATACATTGCAGATATGTGAAAGATGGCAGTGGCTTTCGAAGGCCATCCAGCAGTGAAATGATCATGGCAGATGATGGTTCGGTCCCACAAAGATTGCTTTTAGAAGGTTGCGATTCCATAAAAAAATATCTATGATGTTTCATCTAATTTTATTTGCTTAGTTTATACTCTTTCTTTTCTGGTTTATCTTTTATGCATGAATCTTAAATTACGGATTATCCCATGTGTAATTTGACTTAAAACACATTATTGCAAATGAAACATTTTTATTTAATAAATAGATGCATTGTTACATGTTAATTTGTAATCACTCAGCAATGTTAAGGTCCAATCGTAATAGCTATTTAGTGTTCACCAGCGTATTTATGTTCTCATTTTATCCCCATTGGACAATAAATGCTGATTATCGATTGGGACCTGGTTATATCATAGATACCCGGTAGTAATATTTAAAATTTTCCACATCATCAACTTTAGGTAAATGGATAAATGGTCGGTGCACTTGCAATGAATCCAGTGACCTGAGCTGAGTTTGATCATCAGCCATGGCTAACATAAAAAAATATATTTATGAAGCAAAAACATAATGCACAAGTAATATCAGAATCAGTCTTAGGATTGCCCCTGTTTCCAAACCCACTACTCAGTGTTCTGCAGTATGGTCACACATCTGTCACGACACGCACAACATGGAGAGACACCCATTGAGCAGTGGAATGACAAGGGCTGTACATGCTCAATACGCTTTATTCACTTCAATAACCACTGCTGAGTGACCAAGTCTGAAACCTAGACTAAGGGGGCCCGTATGGACGGCGGCCCCCACCGGGGGGGGGGGGGTCAGAAAGTTGTGACGATGTGTGACGAGGGGGGAGGAGGGTTGAAAAATGTGACGTCACATCAAAATGCGCAACTTTAAATAAATATAAACACGTTCTACTTAATTAAATATACTTTTTAATAAATGGCAGCGCCACATTAAATACGCACTACAATGACAATAGTTTAAAGCGATTTGAAGCATTTCTTATTTCCATTCTACGTCACTTACTGAAAGAACCAAGAAGATGATTTGAAGCATGTTTTATTTTGGGGGGGGGGGGGCAGAGCTGTGTGACGTCATATTTGAGGGGGGGTCTGACTTTTTGTGAAGTCGTGTGACGAGGGGGGGGGTCAAAAATCGTCAAAAATCGCGTGACGTCATTTATGGACGGCCCACTAAGCATAAATATCACCGAACTACATAACTGATCCTATAAAACATATATATATTATTTGCATCAAATTTAATATTTTTTTTGCACTCTACCGAGCAGGGCTTTGCAACCGACGGCTCCGGGGGTCACGTGTGGCTCAAGGACTTCATTGCGCCTCTTGAAATAATTTGTTTTATAGAATTCGAAAAAAACGGCTCTTCTTGTCATTTTGGTTGCCGGCCCCTGCTACAGAGTATGACATTGTTTAGCTTGTAGATAAGAATCTCTGTCTCAGGTAACGATGGCATCATGTTAATATCTTTTGACACGAACGCCCACAGAATTTGTTCCATCAACACCGCCAGCGAATTCACAGCCGACAGCTACCCTCATCCCAAGACAATGGTGTTTTGCACCCTGCAAATAACCCTTTAATTTTTTAATGACGTACAGGCATTTTACCATCACACGTCACAAAGTACACTTCTTGAATTATAAAGATCACCAAGAATTGTTTTCATTTTTTTAAATGAACACCCTAATGGAACGCAAGATAAGCATCTGCTTTCTTTCTACACCTTCACAAGTAATTCAATACGATCCGCCCACCATCGTGTGGTGAAACTTCCTTAACTGTGGGGGGAAAAAAACCCCAATTAAATTTTTACATGAAATTAAATCTGTATTGAAACGCCTCCAAAATCACAGCTCAAGTAAAGTTATAAAATAACTACTGTATTGCAACGCACTTAAACACTAATTCAGCATTTAAGACACTGGGAAAACCCCACTTCCTACCCCCATATGCAAATAAAATGTGACGTCATCATCATCGCGTGTGACCCCAGTTGTAGGTGCAGAAAAAAATTCGCCCACACAATGCCGACTGAGCAAACACGTGAGGTGACATCAGCCGCTGTGGGCTGCGGTAAACAGCGAGAGACGACGCTGGCAAGTCAGTCGCTGTGCACACACAGTCGCGTTACTCCAGGTAACAGTGGAGTTGGACAGGTCACAAAAGATGGTGAGTTTACACTGAATGCTACCAGTAAGACATTAAGGTGTGTGGTCAACACACGGCAATGTTATGACTTTCAATGGAAATTTGAATGGAACAAACCCTCGATATAGACTAATTCACAGTCCTTTTCTCAATTCACTGCTGGTTGAAAGTCACCTTTCATCCAACCATAACATCACCAGGCTCCTGAGTACGGGTTGGTGAAGATGAGGGGGGGCAGTATCAGTTGAAATATCACTTGCCACCGATGTCCGCTATAGTCGGGAATCAACCACTATGCCACCACTCCACCCACACACTCCCCATTTTACGAATAAGAAGGAGTGTACAGCTTAGGCAAACGGAATGATGAGCGCCAAAATATTAAATAAAGGTCAAGTGACGTGGCAATCTTGTACTAGAAAAGAAAGTTTAACATTACCCACTTGATGCAATGGGTGGTGATTTTTCCCTTGCATTTGAAAGTAAAGTTTTAGACATTTAGTTGGGCAGTTGAATAGTGCTTTTTTAAATTCAGCAGAAACTAAATACACGATTGCACAATAATCCAAACAAGCAATGCAACCACACCAGTTTTAAAGCAAAATACTGGTTGGACATGTTTCTGTCCTCCCCATCATCCCTCCATGACTGACCCCACACCCCATCAATCTTAACTCAATCGTAAACCACTATAATAGCTGGAATGTACTCAGTACGACTGCGTAAAAAACAGGGGTCCGCATTTCTAAGGTTGTTTTTTTAAAGGGAAGACATTTAACAGTCACAAGGCACAAAGTGAAAAAACCTTTGGAAACCATGTGCGGGCAGGGCAGTGATATTCAGGCTTCGATGTGGCCGATGTCGCTATTCACGTAATCAACTCCCATTCACCTGCATTGACAATGCAGCAACGCTGAAAGCAATTAGCAGCAGAGGAACACAAGGCAACAGAGCTTATTGTTGAAGCGCCAAGTCATGCCGTTTGTTGTACACACATTTGTTATTGTATTACTCATACAGGGGAAAAACAGAAGGAATGGCTGATGGCAAGTGCTTGTGACAAGAGGGTGAATCAACTGCATTATAAAAATGCACAATTCCCCTTGGGCAAATACTCAAGCATTCAGCACACACTAGTGTTTGACACTAGTTGCATTACATTGACTGGGCAAGGTGTGACAGTGGTTCTCCACGCCAGCATTTTCGAACCACACACAGGCCAGCTCTCCATGTCTGACAATTTAATGTACTGCTTAAATACTCAGGAGCACATTCCCCGCTTGTTGCAGTTACATGGTTTAAATCCGGCAGGTCACCCTGGTTATAACTGTGCCGTAAAAGTACCTGTTTCAAAGGCGTTATACATGCCCTGTCATTGAAATGAGTAGGCCATTTACTCAATTTGGAAATACAGCAATCATTGCCCCCGTACTGGCAAACTAATTCCCACTTACTGGCCAGGTACTGAGTCACCTTGTGCCGCACACATATCTACCACTGATCGTTCCCTTTCACATGTTTGAAATGAGATGCGATTGAAGTCGGTTATCACGTGTAAAGTGCTCTCAGACGCCCCGACGAAAACAGCGCTCTATCAAACACATTCCTGCGGAGGGAGCTGGTAGGAACGTTGGGTTGCTCGGTCAATGGCCACGGTCAACTGCGGCGTGGTCTATTCCGCAAATATGGCCGACTGTGAGGGCAGGCACAAGCCGGCGTAAGTAGGCTAAAGGTTGAGTTTTATAAGGGCACTACGGGGTGATCAGCCCCTCCCCACCCAACCCCACGCCTCCCACCCAGCCCCTCCCCTCCCATTTTTGGATTCACGACGGACGGACACAATAATCCCATGTGGGCTGGTGTAACCAGGAGGTTTCTACCAGTAAAACCAATTATTAACTACATACAGGTGCCTCTCTGAGAGAACACCATTATCCAGCCACTAGATGGCACTCACGTATGTGTGGGTGGGTCCACGACACCGCCTCCGTGATAACACGTGGCGAAATACATGTAGCAATTGACTCGTGCATTTTTTTGTTACCACCAAAAACACATGACTGGTGTTGAAAAGAACCATTTTCAATCTGTGCTCATCAACTACTTTACAAAAGGACTTCTTCACTCAAACACAGTTCATTCTTAGTTTCTAGGAACAGAGATACGCAGACAATACGTCTCGTTCATAAAATAACTATTTCACTCAACCTTCGGCCCCACTCTCCTGGAAGCGCATTTCAACAAGAAAACGCTGAACCGGTTTCGACGTGTCTTCTCATCAGCAGTTAGGCTTGCTTGAATCAATGCTGGAGAACTGACAGATGTTACAGGAAATGTCCTCGCTCTTTCAGTTAAGTCGTGGACTACAAGTCTGATATACTAACCATCACACCACAGCACCATCTAGATATTCGACGAGTCCTTTACATAATCTAATCGATAGTACCGTATGTATGTGGTCGATAGTCGATACACCTTGGCTTATATCTGCTTGTTCATGCGATTTGTTCACCTCTCAATATGCCATTACTGTTCCAAATAATCGTCAAATTGAGGTATATCCATCATCTTGTCTAAATGCCACTGAATTGTCCGGCTTAAATGAAACGATTGGCAACAATCGTTGCTACAACCACTTTTTATTTAGTAACCACACATTTCACAACTATAGTCACGACTGTAGGCATAAATTAAACTAATTATTAGCTGAACATCCAGCAAATACACCTCACTCAGTAATAGAGGATAATAAAAGTAATATATTCTGGATAGCCTCACAGTGTCATGACTTTCAGTGGGGGTCCTGCATTGGTATATTTGGCCAGTTACTTTTTATGACGATTATGATTCCTGCAGTTGGAAACCGGTGTACCTGGAGAAAACTCACCACGTACAAGAGGTAACAAAAACTTGTAAAAGGTACGCACAAAGGGTTTTTATTCATCCACTTTCTCTCATTTATTTCATGGCCACCACACAGCCCAGCGCATTCTCTCAATAATTCACCAACCCTTGCGCCTCCAAAGAAACACTGTGGAGTGATAATTAATCATCTACGACTATCAATCCAGTAATAAAGGCCTTCCCACTCCGCCGCGGTCACGGGAAGACATTTGAACCCACCGAAATTCACAAACGCTCCTCAGTGTGAAGTGATAAATGTAGCGTCCACAACTCGCCACTGATGTTAGCATTGAATCGAACCCAGGTATACAGGTGAATAAAGCAGTGCGTTGACCACCGCGCAGCCGCTCCAAATCTATTCGATAATAGAGTCCACTTAATTAAGCATGTAACTTTGACCCCAATAGTTATCGGAAGCTTTACTTGTATCTTTCAAGTTAACACGAACTACTGGGGTAACGTGTGGATAACATGCCGACAGAATCCCAATGCTACCAAATTAAGTGTATGTTATCACCATGGTCAGAAATCAGTTCCACAAGCAGATGTACAATACGATAGATTCATAACAATGACACAAGCTTAAAGAAGCAACAATTGTGTAACCATTTTAATGCAAATGAGTGCACGAAGACACGTACATTTAAATTGATTAATGCAGTTCGGGCGAGGCTGGCACGCTTATAGATATCCACAATTGATTCAAAATAAAACTCGTATGCGCCCATAACCACAACGTTTGACTTACTCTGTTACACACATCGTACAGTTCAAGCACAATCTAAAGTTCGTAGTTTTAAACACTTTTTTAATGTATAAATCTCTTCGCCTCATGCACGCGGATGTTTAGGCCTCACCCAACCGCACCGCCGAACTCCTACAAACGGCGAACGAAACGCCTGACACAAAAACAAAAAAAAGGACACGGCTTACCCATTGCTGCACGTTACTCGGAGTGCGGGGAAGGATTAGAGCGTACACAAAAACAAACAAACAAAACAAATTGACGGTAATAAATAAGCAAGCTGGCAAGCCGCGGCCGACTTGCGCTGCTGGACTTGCAAGGCCCACGGTTATTTACGTGTCAAGCCGCGCGGCTGCTGCGGCGGGGAGCGAACGTCACGCGAGGTGCGCACGAGACGCCGGCGGCCATTTTGGTAAGGGAGACGCCCCAATGCGTTGCTATAGGGGGGGCAAGCGGCGGCCATGTTGGTAAGGGAGACTCTCCAATACGTTGCAATAGGGGGGCAAGCGGCGGCCATGTTGGTGACGGAGACTCCCCAATGCGTTGCTATAGGGGGGCAAGCGGCGGCCATGTTGGTGACGGAGACTCCCCAATGCTATAGGGGGGCAAGCGGCGGCCATGTTGGTGAAGGAGACTCCCTAATGCGTTGCTATAAGGGGGCAAGCGTTGGTTCAGTAAGGTCAGGACCCCCCCTTTTCCCCTGAAAGACGTAAACAGACTGCGTGGGGAAACGTTCGCGAGCAACTGTGAAGGCCGGGACTGTGCCACAAAGAGGGAGGTTGGGGGAGGTAGGGACAGTAATCACGCCCGGCCCCCTTTGTCTCCCCTCGCCGGCGATATTGACTGCACATCGCACACGGGGGGGGGGGGGTAACTCGTTTGAGGTTGAGTAGAGCCTATCAAGGCCGGCACGGTACACGAGCGTGTGGGTGGTCATCACCACGGCCACCACGTCCGCCTTTGTCTCCCCAGTGGCTGTTTACACACCGCACTGTTGAAATGTCGTAAGTCGGAGCATCGTAACTCGGGGACTGTCTGTAAAGTGTCTCAGAGGAGGTATGCACATTGGAGTTGTGCTCTTAGGTTTTTTCGGTAAAGTCACGTAGGCTAAAAATAAAATTATAATAAATGAAAATGTGTACAGGGCTGTGCATATTGCAGTGTGATATCCGTTTTAAAATATGCGCTATAGGCAGCAGACGCATCTGACTACCTGCCCAAACGGGGAGCAATTGCCTGGGATTATCACATCTTGTAGATGTGAGACGCAAGTGAATGTAACATTGTCTGGCCTGGCTTTATCATTGCATTGTTGTGCTTAGTGAAGGAGGGAGAGAGCGCCCCAAGAGGCTCAATAAGCAGAGCAGCAAATCTCCCGCCATCCAGTGGCTTTCCCTCCAAAATTCAGCACTCGGGGCCCTCTGAGCAACGCGTGCTGCACGCCAGCTACTTGATTCGCAGTCTTGTTGGTTCTATTTGTTTGTAAGTGTGCACGAGTAGGGTTGTCGTGCATTGATTGACACTTTCTCTCGGGTCTTGCGTCGTCGGTGCTACGAATGGCGGGGTGGTGGTAATTCTGTCGTTATTTGGAAGTGTCTGCGTTGTGTTGTAAATACTGTACGGTTGGTTACTTTAGCGTACGCATGGACATTGTCGTAGTTGGAGAGATTGTGTGTGTATTGTGCAGTGATTTACTACCACTAGTTAGGATTGGGGTGGTGCTCGTCTTCAGTTTACAGGCCTGCGTCTGTGGTGGCAATTCCACCTTCCTATGGCAGGGCACGAGTCTATCCGCACCGTTGACGACAAAGTGGAATTGTTTTACCGGCCACGGATGGATAATGGGCTGAGTCAACCTCCAACCAGGATTTGAACTTGCAAGCTTCGAATTGTGTATATTATAGTACTGTATTGCATAGTCTGGAGGTTTGTATGTGCTGCAATGTGTATACTATCGTGTCCATATACCAAAGTGTTTTTAATGGTGTGTCTACATTATAGTCCTGTGTATGGGCATGCTGTCGTATGTATTAATGGTGCATATACTGTATGTGTGTAATGCAGTGTTGTGTACAGGGCTGTGCATATTGCATGCGCTTTCGGCAGCAGACGCATCTGGTTACCTGCCAATTGGGGAGGAATTGCCTGCAGATGTGAAACGGAAGTGATTGTGACATTGTCTGGCCTTGCTTTATCATTGCATAGGCAGATCCATGATAATTATCACTTTTATATTCCTTATTCATTAATCATAGTCCAAATGACCGATCCAACGTAATCGTCTTTAAGATTCATAATTAATTTTGGGTCAGATTGCATAAGTTAAATGTGTCATGTACACTCCCCCCACCCGACATAGACAATTACCGTAATAGAGTTGTTACGTGAATAGGCGTATCAATGTATTACTGTTTCAGCAAACAGGTGTGTGGAAGAGCAGTACCTGTGTGCTGCTGCAGCAGCAATACATTATGAACACGTTTACGTGACAACTCTAATAATTGGCTGTGGCGGAGGGTGTACGACACAAATCTTAACACGATCTGATCCAAAAATCTATTAAGTCATAAGCTTGTTCGCGAAAGCCTACGTGTTGCAGTGTATCCTCATTAAATTACAAGGTGGTCAGTCGATTCTATTGAATGGAATCTGAGCCGGGGTTGAATTAGAAGTCACGTTCACCCGTGCGCTTTAATGTGGATGGTGCTTGCAGGCAAAAACGCGACGTGGCATCATTGACTCGAGCATGGATTTCAAGCGTAAGACGGTGGGTGGGGGACCGCTGCCATCCTCCCAGGGCGCCATGGGGGGCAAGCGTGCCCGCTCAGATTGGGACGATGACTGCCCCACCAACTTCGAGGAGGAGCTCGCCTTCATGGACGACCTGGAGGCGGAGATGGCGCTGGAGGAACGCGAGGAGGAGACGGCATCGGCCGCGGCCGCTGTGCCCGTCGGTGCGCACGTACCGCGAAGCGTTTCGTGATGCTCTGCGGCCTCGTGCACATCGTCTTCATCGTCATCACCGCGTTCATCATTGTTATCGTAATTGTCTCGATAATTGTCGTCATCATTATGTGCGATCATCATGTTCATTGTAGTCTTTGTAAATCGTAATTGTCATCATAATGATTATGATTTTCATCTTCAGCATGTCTGTCATTGTTATTGTTGTAATCATCTTTGCCATCTTTATCGTTGTAACTCATCATTACGCAAAATTTACAGCACAGGTCTCAATGTATGTTATTTCCTGTTATATAATGGTTTATTTTTGGAACTTTGGATTTCCACGATATTCAGATAATGTTGATACTTTTCCAAACATTCCAGTGCAGGATCCTCCTGAAAAATAGTCTTTAGACTCTACGGAGGCTTCCCCAGGTAAGTAGCTGACATACATAATTGGCTATTTTAATGTGGTTTAAACTAACCAAATCAGATACACATTTGAAACCTGCCAAATTAATAAAAGAAAATATATCAAAATAGTAAAATAATAGAACCTATACTCTTGCCCTGTCTTATGTTTAATTTGTCTCTCCACTCTCCTTTCACCGTGGTGGCGAGATGTTAACTACCTCGTCTGGTATATAGGAGATTGTGGGTTTGACCCGGACCCTGACTCTTCTATATTTGACGTTTTCAAATCATAATACTTAATTTTCCCTGAATGCTGATGGCCAAATGTGCTACTCTGAGCTGTGAACGCGATATGCTAGCTGCTGCGGAGGACAGATATGGTGTAAAGGACAAAGAAATAAGTGTTGTGTTAAGATAAGACAGTTGTGTCTAATTGTATCTGTTTATGTGCATCGTGTGTGTGTGTGTCATTCAGGAAAGCTGCTGTCATCGTCTGTTTTTAACAGCAAGTGGCCGCGTCCATCGTTACCCAAAATTGATCAGAAAAAAGAGTCGCTTGTGTTCCAGCAAATCGAGCTCGATCACTACATCGGTAAGGCTATGTAGTAAACATTCTTTCATTCCACATTTAGCTATGATTTTCTTGATAAGTACAGTCGTTTCTTAGCTTCTTCATGCTCTTGAATACATTTTCACAAATGTCCTGTGAATGCAGACGTAACCACGTAAACTCTGGTCATCTTCCCAGTAGCTTTTGACTAACCAAACAAAAAACGGTCACTGGATCGCACGCTTTCGGATGCGCTTCTGCGGCCACCTGTAACCCTCTTCCGATATTAGCAAACCACTGGAACAGTGTACTTTTTTTATATCAATTGAAAAATATATTTTTTAACTGCTTCTTGTGCTTCGTTTGTTGTCCTTACTCCACACCTCCGATGAGTACGGTCGGCTACGTATGGTGCAGTTTTTTTGTTGCATACATATACATACATTTGTATTGGGTTCCATTAGTGAACATTAAATTTAGAAAAATCATTGACAATACAATGCTTTGTACCTTATTGCACATCCATACTTCTAAACACCGAGTCACATATTACAAAATTTACTCGTCAAAAATCTTTCATGGAAAATCCACCACAAACTTATTGACTTTACGTCCTAAAAAAAGCTCATGATTTTTTGTACGACGGTTTTGCTGGCGATGGTGAAACACAATGGGCACAAGACTCATGATCTTCTTCCACAGCTTGCATGCAGTGGCCTAACGTAGCTCTCATTGGCTCTGGTGCAACAACTTAAATGGAGTCGCCCCCCCCCCCTGTCCAACTTACCCCCCCCATCTTCATAACCAAGAACTTGGGCTCTTGCAGTTGCACGGCCTGCACAGCTGATTAGATACGCCACTGCGTGTGTGCTGTTATGTTTGTATTAATCAGAATGGTGAAAATTAAACAAGTGCAGCAGAATCCATTGCTGAGTTATACTATGTTCCAACATCGACACACCCCACCTTCATCTCAGTTGTATTCCCATTGTGCTATCTTTGTTGTGTGTGCAGGCTTCCATGTGTCGGGGATGCCAGGAGCCACCCAGGGCTCAGTGCCAGTGGTTCGCATGTTTGGCATCACCAACAAGGGCAACAGCTTGTGCTGCCACGTTCACGGCTTTGCGCCCTACTTCTATGTGGCTGCCCAGACCGGTGACTACCTCATTTTCTTTCATGAGTTTTGTTTTTCTCTCTCTCTGTTGTATTCCCATTGTGCTATTGTCATTATTTCATAAGACGAAGTATCCATGCTGAGCTATTTCAGAGCAGAGAATAAATCATCGTGTTGGATAATGACCCATGGAAGAAATAACAGAACAGTTTTTGAGATCCCTTCAAGTGACCTATCGATCCTAGAGGCTATATATTTGTTGCATGATCGTCAATATATATATTTTTTGCAGCCACTGGTGAACATGTTTGAACCTTCAAGAAGTTATACTTGAGAACCAGATTTAATCATTGGTGGCTGAAAGCTGGATTTAAATCCAGGTTCTAAGTTGCACCAGCTGTATGGTCTGACTTGAGCTTCCCAGCCACGTGAAGAAATTTCGATCATTGACCCTTGGCCACTAACAAAGATGATCGCTGCCCAGCACTCGTGTGCACGTGGGAGTAATGTACTTTGAAAACCTTTTTGGAATTACAGACAGCATTAAAATCAGAGCTATGATCATACGAACCTTAACACTTTTTGTGCTTTGCAGGGTTTAAGTCGGAGCACTTGGTCAGCTTTAAGAGAGAGCTTAACTACGCGGTGATTAAGGACATGCGGTCTAACAAGGACAACTTGAGCCATGCGGTGCTGGCTGTTGACATTTGCGTCAAGGAGAGTACGTCCCATTTCCTTTCTTCATCCACAACCTCTGACGCTGCCTTTTCGCATTCACTGCAGACTTTTGGCAATGACAATTCTGACCTTCACGACTCATCTGAGTGTATAGTAACTCTTTTTTTTTAATGAAGCTAGAGCACTTAATACATGTAGTAAATAATTTCGTGTGTTTAACCTCATTGGGAGAATTTGAATTGTATAAATATTGATGGGCGAGGAACTAATAGTAGACTGAATCTCAAGACTTAATTTCAGGAGGTTGTTTAGCCAATTTAAGTTTATTTTTTATGGTTGGGGGTATACCAGAGCATTGTAACAAACCCCACACAAATAAGGGGATGACACTTAAGCTCCACAATGATTTAACGACAACCAAATATCTGTACTTCCTACGGTCACTTGTTTCACCAAACTTGTTTCTCTGTAAGTGGTTGACATGTTTGGCTTGATATTGGCAGGTACATGGTGATTACATGCTAAACTTGACGCTCGGTAAGGATAAACATGGAAATTTGTATTAATCAGAATGGTGAAAATTAAACAAGTGCAGCAAAATCCATTGCTGAGTTATACTATGTTTCAACATCAACACACCCCACCTTCAACCCAATGATCAGCATGTTGAAGTTTGGTCAAAAATCCTTACAACCCGCACGATATCAGGAGCCCGTGATAAAGCAGTGCATTGTCGAAATGGATGTCCACGTGCACATACTCATCGATTAATTCATGGATGGTGCTGCTTGCACCTCTCTGCATGCTCTCCATTCAGGTATATATGGCTTCCACGGGAATCAGAAGAGCAACTTCCTGAAGGTGACGGTGGCTCTGCCTCGTCTCGTTGCGGCTGCCAAGCGGCTGCTCACGCAGGGCTTTCGTTTCGACTCGTTCCCCGAGCACTGCTACCTGTCCTTTGAGGCCAACATTGACTTCGAGATTAGGTTTGTAGATGCACGTGGTTCAGTTAGCCTTGGCGTCAGCCTAATGTATGCAGCGCCGACGTAGATTTGTTTGTTTTTGTCTCTTTTAAATAATGATATTTAAATTAAACGTGTAGTTTTATGGCAGCCGATGATTCATAATTGTTTTTTTTTGTATTAGGTTCACGTAATGACCTGGGCGAATTTCTGAAGTAAGACCCTCCTGCACCCGACATAGCCAAACAAATTAATAATAATTTGAGCGGTAAATGTGAAAAAAATTTGGCTTTGTCGGGTGGTGGGGAGGGCATAATGACAGATTATCGCATGGCCTCACCCAAAAATCAATTATGAATCAATTATTGAAGCTGTGCTGATCAGCAAATTAGCTTGATATTGATAAATGGCCATTTTCCGCAAATCCGATTAGCACGGCGGGCGAAGTACGGTGCAAAAGAAGTTCTACATACATTGGGAACGCCCAATTGCCAGTGCATTAATGCGTATTAGAGAACGCCCCTTCTGATAGTTATTTTCACACAATTATTTCTGAGGTCCCTTCAATTGCCCCTTACCCACACTTGGGACACTTCAAGTTCTCTAGTGTGCTATCAGAGACTTTTTTTGTGTGTGGCAGTAAAAGAATATTATTTGTGCTCAGAGTTGGAAAAAATATGTAAATAAGTGAAAACCAAAGTCAATGTGATGGATTTTCTGTCGGTCATTGTTCAATATTTCTCTCCAAATGTGTTTCAATTGTGCTATCAGCATCATCGTGAGATGAAGGATCCAGAGCCGTGCATCACCCTGTTTTGGAGAATAGTCTATGGAAGTAGATATTACAGGATTGTTTTTGAAATCTATGCAAGTGACCTCTTATCTATCCTATGAGCAACACTTGTTCACCTGCCCTGCCACTTCATAATTCATCGTCATAGATGGAATTTGGCAATATCAAATTTGCAGGGTTTTGTTGATGCTCACAGTAATTGTTGAAGAAGATTCATAATAACCTTGTGCATTTACAATTTTTGCGTGGAAATCATTCACGGATTACGGCTCTAACGTTGAAACTGTGAGTGGACTGATGTGTGTGTGTGTGTGTGAAATTTCATTGAGGCAGGTTCATGGTGGACCATAATGTAGTGGGGTGTAACTGGATCGAGATTCCAGCTGGAAAGTACCGACTGCGTGAGGAGTCAGCCTCTGGGGAACTGCCTGGCAAGGTGCGTCACCTCCACTCTCCGCTTTAGGTCCCATCAGCCACTACGGCCGTTTCCTTTACCCCGTTCACCGTTGCCGCGTTGAGCCGGCTTGCTGCGGCATGTTCAGAATAAAAAAAAACTTCCCTGTGCTATATTTGTACTTCGCAGATGTCCCTTGTTCAGCTGGAGGTGGACGTAGCGGTGACGGATTTTGTGAGCCACCCGACCGAGGGGGAGTGGCAGGCGATCGCGCCGCTGCGTGTGCTCAGCTTCGACATCGAGTGCGCGGGGAGGAAAGGTGCAGCTCATGACAATGAGTGGTTGAGTCATTTGGTTGTAGAAAGGCATTTTCTACTACAGGCACTCCTCGATTTACCAACGCCCGAGTTACGAATATACCCGCACTTACGAACCGAAATTTAAACTAAAATAAAATTACTTTATCGGTACTGATCCTCCCATAAGGCCATGGTGGTCGGGCGTATGGCACAGCTTGGCGCCAGCTATCATAGAGTGCGGTCGTGTCACTACAGCTCTCAGTGGTGAGTACAATGCCTTTAAAGATAACGGCGTATTACCTCGAAATAAAATTTACGCTGAGCCGCTTGCATGTTCCGAGATTCAGAGGTGAACGGGATCCAGACGTTTCGGAACAGGGAAGGGTTAATTTGGTTTGCGCAAGGGCAGGTCCCATAGCTTAACGATATTTATCCCATCTGATCCTCCTCTTGCTCTTCACCTAACAACACCACAGTCCATAATTGTGTTTTTGAGCCATAACTATGGGAAAAATAGTTGAGGTGTTTTTCTTTGACTCCCTCTAGTGTGTTTGTATAGGTGACGTCATCACTCGATGAAGATTAATGCTTTATCCAGGGCAATCTTTGTCATAAAAATGTCTAGTTTTTACACTTTGCTTGTGTGTATGTATGCCAAACCTTTGGAGAAAATACGCAGCTTTTTCATCGAAATGGGCGTTAAGCACCTGGCAGTCCACACTTTTTTCTTCCACAACTCACTAATTACCTTTTTCTTACATTTAATGTTTACTCATTCCATCTTCCACCTGCCATGTCCGCCCGCCCACTCACTCACATGTGTGCAGGCATCTTCCCGGAGCCGGAGAAGGACCCGGTGATTCAGATCTCCAACATGGTCTTACGTCAGGGGGAGCGCGATCCCTTTTTGCGGAACGTGTTCACGCTCAACACGTGTGCCCCCATCGTGGGGTGCGAGGTGCACAGTTTCACACACGAAGGCGAGATGCTGAAGGTGCGAACGACCGACCTCGCAAAGGCCACATGAATCGGGTCGCGACAGATTTTTTTTTTTAAACAATATGCGTGTGGCCGTTTTGCAAAACCACCGCTTGATGAGGGCCTCCGCTATGCTCTGTCTGTAATCAGTGCGGGTTGGTGAAGGTTGTACACGTCGACTGAGAAGTATAGGAGAGCTACTCATTTTGTTGCACAGAACTTTGCTGCCCACAACTATGATGTGAATTAATGCCAATGAGATGGGAATATAGTTTACATATGTTAAATCTTGATTTAAAGCTTTCGTAACTGCAGGGATTCATATTCACGTAGAAGGGAAATAATAAAATAATATTTTTATTATTTCCCTTCTACGTGAAATTACCGAAAGAACCAAGAATATTTACATATGTTGTTTTGTAAGATCATGTTAAAATTATGTTTTATTTCATATCATATTGATAAATTAAACAATTGTCGCAGTGTTTGTCTGCTGAACTAGTCACCCTTGAAAAAGAGCTGTGTAGCTCAATGGGATATTTCCTCGGGTAATAAATTTCTGATTCTGAATTGGTGGTTGAATCGAATCATGTCATTGCATCAATTCAATGGATGTGTTGATCGTTATTTATAATACTTAATGATTAATTGTAGATGAACCATAACCAAAAGTGTGCTCATTAGTCATCCATGCTTTCTACAATTGATGCTTAACTTCGTTAATTAATAAATGGAAAGCTTATGATGTTACATTATGAAGAACACCAAATACATTTGACTGAAATAATGACCATGAGTTTAGATTAGATAGCAATCCCTTGTGTATACGTGTTTTAATTCAAGATAATTGTATAGAAAATATCAGTAAAAACGCTTACTCTTTTAACTGCAGGTACTCATCCCGTTTTGCAAAAGACCTTAAGAATCTCAGCAGCCTCTCACCAGTTAGAACAACTTGTTTCATAAACACTGAATTTTTTTTTTTTTACACCTATCATTAGGCATGGGCCGAGTTCATCCGCATCGTTGACCCGGACATCATCACCGGCTACAACATCCAGAACTTTGATTTACCCTACCTGCTCAACAGGGCCAGCACGCTGCGGGTGAGAAGGTCACGACACGGCACCATCACACGCGCATTTTTGTTAGCTCTTACCGTGGAGAAAAACGCTTGATGGTTTAAATTCCGATTTTTTTTTACGTCTTTGAAATGGTCTTTACCCAGGTGTCGACGTTCTCTTTCCTGGGCCGAATTACTTCGATGCGCTCCATCATCAAGGAGTCGTCCTTCCAGTCGAAGCAGATGGGGCGGAGGGACAACAAGGTCATCAACTTGGAGGGCCGTGTGACCTTTGACCTCCTACAGGTCAGCAGCCGCCATCCTCCCCCTCAATTGTTTTATTTTTATTTTAGGTTTGCTTTCTTTATATTTAGTGCTGTGTGAGTTTTGAACGCAATTTTCTTTTCATTTATTTTTAACTGGTTGACTTTTGTCACACGTGCAATGCAGCACTTATGAATGCGTGGTTGACTGCTGCCCTGGTGGTCTATGAGGCAAGCAGCGCTACCCTGTGGGGCTAAGAGACAGGCCATCGGCACGAGCAAGTAGTTTGCCAATATATCTGTACGGGTTTTTGAGCGCTGTCCCGATGGTGTGGCAAGGTGCTGCTGCGAGACTACAAGCTGCGCTCGTACACTCTCAACGCGGTCAGCTTCCACTTCCTGCAGGAGCAGAAGGAGGACGTGCAGCACTCCATCATCACCGATCTGCAGGTGCGTTCATTTACGCACCACTATGCTGGTCCGCAGTACTGATAACTCTTGTAATTAGAATAATATGCTTGGTTTATCGAATAGTGGGCCAGTGATGCTTTAATTTCAGCATTTCTTCCTTAAAACATAATGGAACTTTCTCATAATAGGCAATATTTTAAATTTAGGAATATTAATTTAAACTTGTAATTTATATTGGGGGGAGTGGTGGTGCAGTGTTTGGTGCACTGAGTTATGGAGATGGTGGCATACCTGATTTATATTCCTTGTCATGGCTAACATCATTCTTGAAAGACATCTGAATCGGTGATGACCACTGTCCAACGTGCATTGTGAAGTATGGTAAAGCAACTCTTAATGACTGCCACGATGTGGAGAGACCTACATCCAGCAGTGGATTGGCATTGGCTGCAAATTATTATACTAATCATAATTAGAGTTACGGATGGTCAAGTGGAGTAACAGAATGGCAGCCGAGGAATGGAACACGCGCAAGAGGTCGATTGATGGTGTGATGCACTAAAATCAACTCGTGTGCAGGTGCTTGGTGGATTCTTACATCGTGACGGCTTCGGAAGGCCTTTGTCCAGTGGTGGATTGACTGTGGCTGACGATGTTAATGTTGAGTAAGAGCAGTAAAAGGAGAACAACAACGGGACTTTTACCGTGGCAGAATGGCAACGAGCAGACGCGCCGCCGGCTGGCCGTGTACTGCCTGAAGGATGCGTTTCTGCCGTTGCGGCTTCTGGAGAAACTCATGTGCGTCATCAACTACATGGAGATGGCGCGCGTGACGGGCGTACCGCTCAGCTACCTGCTGACCCGAGGGCAGCAGATCAAGGTCGTGTCGCAGCTGCTCCGACAGGTGAGCGGTCATCCACCTCCGGCTGCGTTTGCTGGTCGGATTGTTTGCTCGCACACACGCAATGCACTCAGCGACCAGTGTCCCTGGTCTGTGTGTGTTTTATCTCAATAATTTTTTTTGCTTGTGGTAACCACTGCACGTTGAAAGAGTGGTAGTGCAGTGGTTAGGACCCTGTGTTATGTACCCAGTGAACTGAGTGCGATTGCCGGCTATTGCTAACATTACTGCTGAGTGATATCTGAACCGGTCCTGGGTCTCCATCCCCCTCCCTCCTCAGCCATTTCCCTTTCCACACCATTTTTACAAATCCACACTGATTGATCCTTATCTTCGTGGTACACGCATTGAGTCATGCACCTGATAATCGGTTGATCACAATTGATAATGATCTTATACGTATCGTGTTTGCCACACCATCCTGTTCATTTACCATACCAGCTTTAATAGGTGCTCAATAACACCACTTTCCCCTTGTGTGTGTGTATGCCTGTGTGTCTCTGTGTGTGTTTATCAGGCAATGAAGCAGGACCTGTTGTTACCCGTCGTGAAACCGGAGGGGAACGAAGATTATGCAGGAGCCACAGTCATTGAACCGATCAAAGGGTAACAAACTCGCTTGGAAAACACTTCGACACTGGCACGTGTAGATTTTCATGTATGTATATGTATGTTGGGGAGCGTTAGTATAGCGGTGTTAGCACCTTGCGTTACGAACTTGGAAACCCGAGTTTGATTCCCACTCACAGCCAATACCTGTGACGATTATGTGAACCGACTCGGCCTCAAATGAGTACCTAGTGTGGTGTGTAAACATTCCCTCTAGGGAGATAAAGGTGGCCGGGCGTGGTGTTGGCCAAGCACCCCTCTCGTGTGCTGTGCCGTCCTTCATAGGTGCCCGTTAATAGCATGTCCCTCAATAGTTTAAGGCTATACGGTGGATATTTGCCTTTGTATGTTGAACTTCTTTTGCGCCATACGTAGCCGACCGTGTTGAACGCAGAACGTCGGCCGACGTTTCTTCGTTACTGGCTGCATTAGTTTGTGACACTGATGCCGGTTCCGTGCAGATACTACACGGTGCCCATCGCCACGCTGGACTTCTCGTCGCTGTACCCATCCATCATGATGGCTCACAACCTGTGCTACACCACGCTGCTGCAAAAAGGCGTTGTCGAGAATCTGGGGTGAGCTCACGGAAGGCAACTCGAACGATCATTCGCAGAATTGTCACGGTAGAGGGACACGACTTGATGCTCCAGAATGCATTATTTTTTCCGCCTGCACAGAGGGCACGGAGGTGCAAGCAGCACCACAATAAAGCAGTATAATCGATTTGTCGACTTAACATGTTATATGTCCATATTTGTGTCGTTTCTGGTTTCCGGGATTGTTATTCTGACTTGTTGGATCTTGTCCTAATGATGTTCGACATAGTTTAAAACAAAAAGTCTTATCTCATTGCTAAATTCGGTTCTGAGAATTGTTCGTCAACTTGCCGGTGAGCTGAAACAACAATAATTTGCGCTTTAAGCACTTGTACACGTGACAGTTTAATTTGTTTGGCTGTGTCGGAGGGTATAAAGGACTTCATTTTGATCAGATAATTACGTAGCCTATCCCAAAAATCTATTATGAATCATTGTATTCATTACTGAGTCGTGAAGGTGTAACGATTGATCTGCCCAGGATGTCCCAGATTTGTTGCAATTCAGGGATGTGATTCCATGAGAATCGAATTATTTGTTTACAGTTTGGTGAATGTAGTAGTGTCTAGTGACTGCAGCGGTCATGCACAGAGATTAGGTACAGTCTAAATAAAGATACTTATATCTAAAAGATAAGAACTTTATTTCTTTTTTCCTTCAATCTCCAGTTGTCAGAATCTCAAATGCAGATTAGGTTTTGCCCTTCGCACACATTTTACGATTGGTTAACAATAATACTTGCATTGTGGTGGAATATTTGGGCTATGAGGAATGGAGTTTGAAAAGCCCTGCCCTTCATTTAAATGTAACAGATTGTTGTTGGCATCCATCGCGGAGCGCTCGGCTGACAATTGCAAATCTATGATGATTTTGAATCCTGGTCATGGATCACCTCATCCCGTCATCCCGTCAACCCTCTGGGGTCAATAGAATGAGTACCGCCTTGCGTGATGTCAACAGCCGTCAGCCGATTGATAAACCATTCCCCGCAATACATGTGTGGCTCGTGACCATCGGTGGAAACGACACGAGCGCTATCCTGCCGTTCATTCTATTATGAACACACTGACTTCCGTATTTTTAAGCTTTTCCTTTCTCGTTTGAATCAGGCTGTCGGCCGAGGACTTCATAAAGACCCCGTCTGGAGACCAATTTGTGAAGAGCTCTCTGCGCAAGGGGCTCCTGCCAGAAATCCTGGAGAATCTTCTGTCTGCCCGAAAGAAGTACGCCTTCGCACCCCGTACCAGCCACATAGCATTTGGAGGGGCTGTAGGTGGCTAAGCCCCCCCGAACTCCACCCCTACTGAAGGCTTAGCCTCTTTCCAAGTTATTTCTAAGCCCTCTCCCCACCCCCTACTAAGGCTTCACCGCCCTTTCAGGTTCTTATCTCACTCCGCCCCTACTGAAGGCTTTGCCCTCCTTCCAAGTTATTTATAAGCCCTCTCCCCACCCCCTACTAAGGCTTCACCCCCCTTTCAGGTTCTTATTTCACTCCGCCCCTACTGAAGGCTTTGCCCTCCTTACAAGTTCTTATCTGTGCCCCCCTCCCCACCCCCTACTGAAGACTTAGTCCTCCTCCCAAGTTCTTATCTAAGCCACACACCCACTACTGAAGACTTTGCAATCCTTCCAAGTTCTTATCTAAACCCCCCTTCCTACCCCGACTGAAGACTTAGCCCTCCTTTCAAGTTCATATCTCTGCCACCCCCCCAGCCACTACTAAAGGCTTAGCCACTCTTCCAAATTCTTACGACCAAGTAAAACACTTTGTTTACAGGCTCTCTTCACGTACGTAGGGGGGGATATCTGAAGGAGATAGGCAAAGTCAGATCATATCAGTACTCGTTCTGCTTAACGTTGAGCATTTGTTTAACATATGTATGTATGTTGAACTTCTTTAGCACCGTACGTAGCCAACCATGCTCATCGTGCCCCCCACCCATGGAGTTCTTGTATCCTCCCTTTAAATAAGGTTATACTAAAGGGTTTCTTATTCGTGGTTCTTTCGGTAAAGTCACGTAGAAGGGAAATAATAAAATAATACAAATATAAAACAATAAAAAAATTCTCACGACGTTTCGACTGCAACACAAGCAATCATCATCAGGTGTGAAATCCACACCTGATGACGATTGAAAGAACCAAGAATATGAATCCCTGCAGTCACAAAAGCTTTAAATCAAAATTTAAAGGGTTTCTCTCGACTACTTTGCTGAAAGGAATGAACGCCGGTGGTTGAGAATTACAACGGAGTGGCAGCCAAAGGACGGAACTCGTCCTAGAGCAGGTCCTTCGTGGATTGCGACATCTTGGGACTGTGAGAGGTGGTGCTGGCCGGAGGAGGCCATCACCCAGCAGTGGATTTATTGTGGTTGCTGAAGTTAATGACCTCCATACCTCCCTAGCCCACTCATGGAGTCCCAACTGTGGTCCTAGCAGCATTGCGCACAGCTATACAGAGTGTTGGCTGCATCATATTTAACCAACCCCAAGCACACTTGGGGTGAAGTCTGTGCTGCAGTCTTGGCACAGGCTGTGCGGTTTGAGGCTGTGCTTTCAAGTTTCAAGTTTTTTTGTTTGTTGTTAGCGAAGTGAGAACTCAAGAGACCAGGATATTTCAAGAGTGACATGGATCACCAAAATGATAAAAGCAAGACAAAATAAAGTACAACAATGACACAAATAGAAATCAGAGGAAAATAACTCTGTAACGCGAGAAATTTAAAATATTCCGTAAACATATATCATCGTTAAATGATAAATTCCCGTATTCATCAAACACTCGAGCGGAAATAGCTCGAGTGTTTGATGTGTTTAAAGGTTTCAATGCAGTCCTTGATTATTGATCAAAAACCCTCATTCCAAATTGGTCTCGGAAAGATAAACAGGGGACTGGATACTAAGCAAGATGAAGATTTGCTTCTGCAGGCAAGGTAGTAAATCTGGCCGGATGGTTTAGCGGTTAGAGTGTGCGACTCGAATTCCAAAGGTTATGGGTTAAAATACTTGTCAGGGATTGACTTGGGCCTTTGTCTTCCAAGGGCTAAGTGGTTTTTCCATGGCAGGGCTGGCCCCTTGCCATGAACATGTGGTTTTCACCCATTGTCTGAAGGCTATAAACATAAATTAAACACCACTGCAAGCTTATTTTCAGAGACTTTGAGGAGAGGAAAATGCGTATGTGTGTTTGAGAGTGTATAAGAGTGTGTGTGTTCATGTGAGTGAGTGCAGGTGTGAGTGAATGTGCAGATGTACAAAATTATTTAATTGAATGGCACACCGAGAAGTAATATTGAGCCTCATTCTGGTATTATTACGTGATCTAAACTGTCAGTGATTTACCACGTTGGATGAGGGCCGCACACAATTTCCTAGCCAACCACGTATTAATTAAATGAACGATTAACACCGAATGGAAGAAGAGCCCGGTAAAACTAACAACCCCATCGGGTCTGCGTGTGTGTGTGTGCTCCGGGCGAAGGGCCAAGCAGGAGCTGAAGAACGAGACGGATCCATTCAAGCAGAAGGTTCTGGACGGCCGACAGCTGGCGCTGAAAATCAGTGCCAACTCGGTGTACGGCTTCACCGGTGCCCAAGTGGGCAAGCTGCCCTGTCTGGAGATCTCGCAGGTAAGCTCACCAGTTGGCACCATGACCACACAGGGATTCACAAACAGCTGCTGTCCAACACCCAATAGGGTTCTCTTACAGCAGCGGTCGGGAACCTATGGCTCGCGAGCCATATATGGCTACATCTTAATTTTGGAGCTTTCGTGACTGCAGGAATTATTCTTTGG
>CM025620.2:10949418-10976848 GCA_014621495.2 Entosphenus tridentatus | reverse complement strand
ATTTTGGAGCTTTCGTGACTGCAGGAATTATTCTTTGGTTCTTTCGGTTAAGTCACGTCTAAAGATAAAATAATAAATTAAATAATAGCATATTACGACGTTTCGATTGCAACACAAGCAATCATCATCAGGCATAAAAGAAATAGCAGCAAAAATCTAACTAGAAAACTATAGACAGACATACAAGCAGACAGACATCACAAGGACACACAGAGAGAGAACACATATCGGCACAAAGAGAGAGGTCGTATCTGTGGTGGGGCCTTAAATATAGAGAGGAGGGCGGGAGGGGGCGGAGAGAGGGAGGGGGCAGAGAAAAAATTAGCATGTCAATGAGTGGACGGCAACTTGCAAGTAACGACGTGGTACGGTACGCAAGCTTGAAAATCAGGAGAAAGACACACTAAAATTTAATTACCTAGTAAAATATCGAAATGTAATGCAACGCAGAGAGTCGGTCAACACACAATTAACGCATAGCCCGGTTGATTACGTATTTCAAAGATTGATAAGTTAGAATTTAAGCGTGAAAATTCCAAAGAGAGGACATAGGCAGAGAGAACAGACAGCGGTAAGCAAGATGACGACGTGGTACGGTACGCAAGCTTGAACATTAGGAGAAAGGCACACTAAAATTAAATAACCTAGTAAAATATCGAAATATAATGCAACGCAGAGAGTCGGTCAACACACAATGAACGCATAGCCCGGTTGATTACGTATTTCAAAGATTGCTAAGTTAGAATTTAAGCGTGAAAATTTCAAAGAGAGGACATAGGCAGAGAGAACAAATATGGCTCTTCCGGTGACGGCATATGGCTCCCAGACAATTTTGAGTTGAAAAAAATAATTTAAAAAAATCAGTTTGGAACTGATTTTAAAATACTTGTGATATTGCTTAATAATACTGTGTCATTTTAAAGTAAACAGAAATTAGTTTTGAAGATAAATTTCACGGGTCACGGGTCCCGTGACCCGTGACCCGTGGGTCGGGTCGGGAACCAATGGCACGCGAGCATGTCACGGGTCATTGTAAAGGTGAAGAAATCCATTTGATCAGATAGCCAACTAGTTTATCCGCTTCAACCCTTGTAACAGAAAAGATGGCGAAAAGAAAAAAAGACGATTACCGTGCATTCCAGGCTGCGTGGACAGAGGAATTTGCATTTGTGGAGAGAGCAGGATCTGCGGTATGTCTAATATGCAATGATAAAATTGCATCGATGAAACGGTCAAATATAAAGCGGCACTTCGATACGCACCATGCTTCATTTGCGTCGAAATATCCAGCGGGGGGACAGCAGGAAAAAGGCATGCGAAGAGCTACAGCGGAGAGTGCAGACGAGTCAGCAGCAACTACGTGTGTGGACCAAGCAAGGTGACGGGAATTCCGCTAGCTTTGCGGGTGCTTTGGCAATAGTAAAGAATGGAAAGCCATTCACAGATGGCGAGTATGCTAAAACATTCATGCTTGATGTGGCCAATGAACTGTTTGATGACTTTCCAAATAAAGACAAGATAATCAAATGAATTAAAGACATGCCTCTGTCAGAAAGAACTGCTCACGATCGTAGCATCATGATGGCAAATCAAGTCGAGGAAACACAAATTAAGGACATAAACGCCTGAACATACTTTCTCTCGCGTTAGATGAGTCAACAGACGTTAGACATCTATCTCAGTTCAGTATAATTGGCAGGTATGCTGCAGGTGACACACTGCGTGAGGAAAGCTTGGCTGTTTTGCCAATGAAAGGGACAACAAGAGGAGAGGATTTATTCACGTCTTTCATGGAGTTTGCTAAAGAAAAAAAACTACCGATGGATAAACTTATTTCTGTCTGTACTGATGGTGCACCCTGTATGTTGGGGAAGAACAACGGATTTGTAGCGCTTCTCCGTGAACATAAAAAGAGAGCCATCCTAAGTTTTCATTGCATCCTGCACCAGGAGGCGCTTTGCGCTCAGACGTGTGGCCAGGAGCTTGGTGAGGTGATGTCGCTGGTCATTCGAGTGGTCAACTTTATTGTTGCCCGAGCTTTAAATGATCACCAGTTTAAAGCTCTGTTAGAAGAAGTTGGGAATCATTATCCCGGTCTGCTTTTACACAGCAACGTGCGTTGGTTGTCAAGGGGGAAGGTGCTCAGCCGTTTTGCAGCTTGCCTGAGTGAAATCCGGACTTTTCTTGAAATGAAAGGCGTCAAGCAACTTGAACTAGACAACACTGACTGGCTCCTGCAGTTTCACTATCTCGTTGACATAACTGGCCATCTGAACCATCTCAATGTGAAAATGCAAGGTATTGGAAATACAATCTCATCCCTTCAACAAGCAGTGTTTGCATTTGAAAGCAAGCTGGAAGTCTTTCTCAGGGACATTGAAACAGGTCGTCTTCTGCACTTTGAAAGACTGCGACAATTTAGAGATGCATGCTTAGCAAGTGACTCCACTCAACATCTGGATCTCCAGCAGCTAGCTGGCTTTACGTCCAATCTCCTGCAGTCATTCAAAGCACGTTTTGGAGAATTTCGTGCGCGCACTGGTCTTTTCAAGTTCATCACTCATCCACATGAGTGTGCAGTGGACAAAGTCGACCTGATATGCATCCCCGGGGTCTCTATCGGAGACTTTGAGCTGGAAGTTGCTGACCTGAAGGCATCAGACATGTGGATGAGTAAGTTCAAGTCACTTAATCGAGAGTTGGAAAGTCTTGCGCGACAGCGAGCAGAGCTGGCGAGGGAACACAAGTGGACAGAAATGAAAAATCTTCAACCTGAAGACCAGCTGATTCTTAAAACATGGAACGAGCTTCCTGTGACATACCACACAATGCAGCGTGTGAGTATTGCCGTATTGACCATGTTTGGCTCTACATATGCATGTGAGCAGTCATTCTCGCATATGAGGAACATTAAGACCAACCTACGCTCACGTTTAACTGATGGAAGCCTCAACGCCTGCATGAAGCTCAACCTCACCACGTATGAACCAGACTACAAGGCCATCAGCAAAACCATGCAGCACCAGAAAGTCGCATTAAAAGTAAGACATTTAATTTATTATACGTAAAAAATACTATATGGCTCTCAATGAAATATATTTAGAAATATTTGGCTTTTATGGCTCTCCCAGTCAAAAAGGTTCCCGACCCCGGTCTTACAGGTTTGCTATCTCCTACCAATAGGGTGTTGGACAGCAGTTGATAATGAGTACCTATCTTAGCTGACGTAGCACACGAGGGATGGTGGGGTTGTCAGCACACCTTTGTATTCGTGGTACTGATGTTTATCAGTGAACATTGGGCAGTTCAGGCAAAGGTCAGTGTACCACTGAATGAAGCACGTTTTTTTTCTGTGGAATGCTGCAGAGTATTGTTCTGTGTTGCGGTGTGTGTATGTGTGTGTGTATGTGCCTCTGCTTTTTTGTGTGTATGTATGCACTTGTGCATGTCTTTGTGCGTGTACACGTGTTTGTACGGGGTGTTGCATCAGAGTTGCTCGCACACCGCTCTATGCATTCCGATTTTTGAGTTTGGTTCCTAATAATGCAATGCATTAGTGACCAGTGTTATCCAACAAGCCCTGAACCTCACCTAAGTTGACTCAGCCTTAAAATAAATACCTATTGTAGTGTGTAAAATCCGGGTGTGGTGATAACCACACCACCATTCAAATGCCAGGCCAGCTTTTAAAGATGTTCACTACCAAATGTGTGCCCATATTGTCTGTATTACTATGAGGGGTCTTTTGAAGAATAATAATACATTAAAAAGACGAATTCAAGACGGCAAAGGATGCTGTTGTGACAATAACAGCCTCTCATTGTGCGTTGTGTGTCATGTGACATCACCATCTTGCATGGATAATGCACACAGCCTTGTTTTAGACCGACTCAAAAAAAGTACATTTTATTGCCATCTATTTGTGGTTTTCTAAAGAGTTTCTAATCATTTACAGCAAGTGTTAGAATTAGTCCACGGAATTAGTGTGTGTGTGTGTGCCTCGGTGTGTGTATGTTATTATTATTGCTGCGCTTGTTTAGCCAGGAAAGCCCCACTAAATCTCGTGACGAACGCGCTAGTGCTGGCCCACGTCACCGTGCCTATGTACGTGCTTGCTCACAGCACTTCCCCCCTAACAGCATTATTAAAGGCTATATACCAGAGGTCGCAACCGGGTACCCGATACCCGTACCCTACCCGTACCCGGCCGGGTACGGGTAGGGTACGGGTACGGCCAGGTACGGGTACGGGTACCCGTTTGCGACCCTGGTGCGGCCGGGTACGGGTAAGGAATCAAAACCCGTTTGCGACCTCTGCTATATACGCGGATCTTGGTCTTTGCACTCTGCAGAGCGTCACAGGTTTCGGTCGTCAGATGATCGAGACGACCAAGAACTTGGTGGAATCGCGCTACACGACCGAAAATGGACAAAAGGCCGACGCCAAGGCAGGTCATCGCTCTTCTCCTTATGGAGCAGCCGCACTCAAAAGACTCACGGTTTACACTCTCGCATTCATTCGGAACTGACTCGCTGCCAGGTTGATGTTTTTTACATGCGTACATTTCTACCTACATTTCACTGGTCAACACACTTTTTCTGGCATAGGGTATTCCAACGGTTTTAAGGTAATTCTGGGGTGCTGATTCCAAATCTGGCATCAGTGTTTGTCTATCACATCAGGTTTTTGAGATGTCAAATATTGCATTTTCAATAAAAACTGCAGAAGAAAATATTAAATAAATGTGGATATCTCCATGAAATGATATTATAAACACACTATCCTAAAAATACAGCACCATATTTTAACACTAAAGCAGTCACTGACTTGCAACAACTTGCAATCATAAGTGACAGAGAAAAAATGTATTTTTTTTGTTGACCAGTGTTTTCAAAGAGTGAAAGTTGAATAATTAGGTCTTTATGGATGTACATGAATTCAGTCCTTGGGTCACCAGGTTAAATCATGTACCCTTTTACTCTTTTAAATAATATACATTGAATGTACACATGCATGCAGTAATTGTATCGAATAATAGGCTTTGAATCATGTTAAGGCTTCCCTAGACCAGGTCAGTCATGAGGATTCTTTGACGATACTTCACTATGCTGATCAGTGCTGGTCGATGAATAGGGAACCCAATAATAGGAAAAGGTTAATATGTCGCTCACCACTGATGTTAGCCGTGACCTAGAATCTAACTGGCATTGCTGGATTCAAAGAGCAGCGCGCTAACTGCACCCTCCCCCGCCCCCCGAAAATTGTATCGAGCAACACATGGAAGGGGAATGTTTTTAGATGAAATCCTGCATGAGGTTTGATTCGGCCTTTCATCCCTCCTGTGGTCAGCAAACAGCCACTCCTTTGTGGGACAAATTTACCATCCTGTTGAAAAACTGGAGCCCACCATAGGATTATATGGAATTTTGCACTATTGGCTTAGAGCCATGAGCGAATATATGAGCATGACCTCACGATCATTTTGGCGGTGAGACACTGGTTTTTAATGATACGATTATCATCATCATCTTTCATGATCAATCCACTGCCGGGCTGGATAAAGGCCTCTCACGATCTTACGATGCAACAATTCTGCACCCGATCCGCTCTCATTAACGTGATACGCGACGGTACAATACACCAGCCGTGGCCGTGCCATTGAGATTTGCGTCGTCGCGGTCACAGGTGATATACGGCGACACGGACTCGGTGATGGTGAAGTTCAGCGTGAAGACGGTGGCCGAGGGCATGGAGATGGGCCGTGAGGCGGCTGCCTGGGTCTCCAGCCACTTCATTCCACCCATCAAGCTGGAGTTCGAGAAGGTCGGTCCGCCACATCTCCCCTCGCTGTCTCATCGTCCCACTTATTCACACCATTTTGTAACTTGCAGCTGCCCTGTCAAAACGTGTCTTAATAGTAATGATGTCTTTATAAACTCAAACGAAAGTTAACGATTTTGATTTTACCAGGTAAGGCCCACTGAGCTATATAGCTTATGAAATGGAAATTTACAGCAATCAAATACACTGAAAGCATGTTGATTCTTAACTTAAAATATACAAGCGTCAGGGTCAGGATCGAACCCAATGACCTCCTGTATACCAGGCTAGGTAGTTAACATCTCCTAGCCACCGTGGCACCCATGAAATCCTGATTAAGGCCCAGTTTATTTTTCCGGAAGATTCTTGGCTTATTTTTAAGTATTTCATGACAGTAGAAGCAAACATTTGATTTCAGGATGCGTTTTTTTAAATCTATTTTTTGTTTACATTGTTTCAACTTGTTCTCTCTTGTTTGCACAGTTTTGTGTTTTTATCTAATTAATCAAAGTCTATTATCAGCATGTCATTTCGATATAATTTGCTTCAATCTTAAGACAATTATTATCAGGCGCCCGCCGTAGTTTTGTGAATATTAGAAACAAATGTAATCGATGCATCATTACTTCTTCAATATGCTCAATGCATGACTGTCATCCATTACCTAGCAATGCAACTCATGACTAGTAATATCCATTACCACACTTAAGTATTAATAACGATACAGGTGTACTTCCATGAATACATAATTATTTGTACTGCTGGCTTTGCAGGTGTACTACCCGTACCTGCTGATCAACAAGAAGCGCTACGCAGGCCTCTACTTCTCCTCCAGCTCGGAGACGCATGACAAGATGGACTGCAAGGGCATCGAGACGGTGCGCAGAGACAACTCCCCGCTCGTCGCAAACCTCATCAACACCTGCTTGCAGAAGATCCTCATCGACAGGTGAGAGCTGGACCCTGCATCCCACGATGAGGCACTCTGGATCTCCAAATTAGAATCGTAGCCAGCATCGACCGTTCCTTGGGCGCCGTTTTGCCACCGTACATGGCCGTGCACACGGGAAGGGCTGCTGCGTGCATGGGGGTCGACGCGCGTGGCTTTGCTAGAGGTCTCAAAATCAGAATTTTTATGTAGACTGAGATGTCCAGT
This sequence comes from Entosphenus tridentatus, assembly GCA_014621495.2. Taxonomy (NCBI): domain Eukaryota; kingdom Metazoa; phylum Chordata; class Hyperoartia; order Petromyzontiformes; family Petromyzontidae; genus Entosphenus; species Entosphenus tridentatus. The sequence continues at coordinate 10,969,872 of CM025620.2, read as the reverse complement.
CGGGGCGGGTGGCAAGGGAAAAGATAACGATGGGGTAGGAAGGCAGAGACGAGGCGGGGTATAGGGTTCGGGAGTGGAGTGTGGAGCCGTGGGGGGTCTCGTTATAATTCTTGCGTTGTTTGTCGACCCAGGAAAGTTTCACTGAGTCTCGTTGCTTTTCTATTTTAGGAGGGTCCTGCAAGGTTTTTTGCAGTATGGGGCGATGATTGCTACGTATATTCCAGTTGAGTATTGCCGGGTAATATGTCAAATTTGGCTAATTTGAATCTTGAGTTAGGGTGAGGATACAAACCGGTTCAAGGAAATGGCGCCTTCGATGGGGTGGGGTTTGGAGCGTGAGAGAACGTTACATTGTCGCTCCGTCCACCTGAGCCCCTGCCGCGTTGCGCCGCGTTTAAACTCTCACCCTTACTAACGTGTGGTGGTGCCGCGGCCGGCGTTGCGATGCAGGGACCCGGACGGTGCGGTAGATCACGCCAAGGACACCATCTCGGACCTGCTGTGCAACCGCATCGACATCTCGCAGCTCGTGATCACCAAGGAGCTGACGCGCACGGCGGACGAGTACGCGGGGAAGCAGGCGCACGTGGAGCTCGCAGAGAGGTCGGTGTTGTGAGTGGGGCGGCGCGGCGTGGCGAGCTCCCCCGACAGGCGTTTGCACTTGTGAGCGTGTGTCTCGGTGAACGGTTGACCCGAGTTCAATTCCCACTCACGTCCGATTACAGTGATGGTTATATGAACCAGTCCTCGGCCTCCCCGAAGTGTGTACATGTGTGTGTGTACGTGTGTAGACATAATGGGGAGCGGTAGTGTAACGGTTAGCGCGCTGCGCTCCAAACCCAATGACCCGAGTTTGATTCCCGCTAAACGGCCAATAGCAGTGACTGTTATCTGAATCGGTCCTGGGCCTCCTCTAGGTCGACTCAGCCTCAAATGAGTACCTGGTTTGGTGTGTAAACATCACCACTGGGGAGACAAAGATGGCCAGGCGTGGTGTTGGCCACCCACCCCCTCGTGTACCGTAGCGGCCTTCATAGGTGTCCGTTAACAGCACTTGCCCCAACAAGTCTGTTCAAGCTATATGGAGGATCTTTGTTCTTTGTGTGTACAAATATAATTTGACACTTATGTGTAACTTATGTGTAAAATTATATCTGTGTCCTGCGTATTCTTTTTAATCCATGTGTCTCAATGTAATCCCCAGCATGCGTCTTTCCATGCTTCTTTGCACACTTTTCAGTTTATTAATCTGTTCGTTCCATGTTTTCAACACATCATGTGACTTCAAAGTGCACCTAGCTTGGAACAAGTGTTATCTTGAAGTCGCTACCGCTTCGTGACAAATGGCGGTTGCTCTGTCACTTTATTCTAATTTGCCCCGAATTGATTAGAGTGTGAGTGCACCTCGCTCGGCACGGGTGTCGTGGCGTGTGTAAAAGTTTTAGTTTTCTACATGTCAAATTATTGTAAGGCGTCTTGGCATGATGTTGGTTTTATATGCTATGAAATTTTTATGTTGGTGTACTGCTGTTTTTGGTTTGACAAATAAGCTTAATAATGCTTGTGATGACATGCAAACAGGTCAAATATTGGGACTATTATTCTGAAAAAAATACACAGCAGATACATGCATGTGTATGAATGTGTGTGCGTTTAGAGGCTGTGTATCAACGTTTGCAGACTAAATCAGAAATGCAGTGTATTGCATTGAATGTAAAAGAGCTCTTATTCAGGAAGTCGAATGTTGTTCGTGCGTTTAATGTTTTGATTGTGAACGCATCCGTCGTGCAGAATGAGGAAACGTGATCCCGGCAGTGCCCCCAACCTGGGAGACCGCGTTCCTTATGTTATTGTCAAGGCGACTAAAGGGGTGGCGGCGTACATGAAGTCAGAGGTGAGATCAGAATCATTATATTTGTGTAAACCGGATGAATCCGATGAGCTGTAAAGCTATTTTTCACAGATGTCCAGTAGGGGCGGCTAAGAACATTACAACAACAGACAGTACAACATCCCTACCACGCAGGGGTGTCCTTGAAAAGCTCAGTAACCCGCATGTGTATGTTATAAGGTAATAAGAATTTAATAATTGTAATAATAATTTAGATATATAAGGTGCCTTTATACAATGGATCTCCGAGCACCAAGATAACCCCATACGGCCTTCGGCTAGAGTGGTGGCTCAGTGGTTGACACGCTCCGCTGTCAACCAGACGACCTGAGTTTCATTCCCACCCATGGCTGCTATTATTGGCGAGTGATAACTGGCACCACCTCATCCCTACCCTCCACCAATCCGCACCGAACAGCATGGCGAAGAACCACACGGCAGAGAGGACTTAGTCCAGCAGTTGGTTGACAAAAGGCTGTAAATGTGTAGTGAGCATGATCATTTCTGTCATTGATGAATCATTGAATATGTTATCGCTAATAAACAATCCAGTATTTATATCTATTTCACAAGGTGAAAGACTATGAGGATACCTAGTTCGATGTGATGTATAACATGTATTACTATTAAAAAAACTGCATTGATTCACACAGTTTTGTAGCAACACGTCACTTGAAAATGAGACAATTCTGGTCTGTTTGAGTTCTTACCTGGCTACACAAATGAACTTGATTTGACTTGACTTATCACAGCCATCTCAACAACCTCCACAAATGATAAATACTGGACCTTGCCCACCCGGTGTGCCGGTTTGAGTGGCCATGCCGGTTTGAGCGGTTTGTGTGATTTGTAAAGGAGACCGCTTCACCCCCACACTCCACTCGCTCCAAATTCAGTCCTGGATCAATTCCAAGATTGCACTCGCTATCTTTAAGATCCTCCTCCACAGACTTGCCCCTTCTGTCAAAGCCCAAGTCTACATTTTCTCAGTGTGATGTCACTCATTCTCTGCCCCTGTTTAAATCCAGGCTCGACAATCTTTATTAAATCCTTTATATTAAGCAAGCACGCAAGCTTGCTTGCTTGCGTGCGTGCTTGCTTGCTTGCACGCTTACGACCGTGCAAATCTTTCGGTCGTTTTTTAACCCACTTCCCGTGATCCAATCGAGCTGACATTTTGCACACAGACTCGTTGTGCGTGACAATTTATTTTCGTGAAAACATTTTTTCAAAATTTTACACTTTTTAGGCAATTTTTTAAATATATTTAATTACCAATTGCTTAATGGTGGCAGCCAATTATCTGACCCATAGGTGGCAGCCATCTCAAGCCAGAGGACAAGAGAACTCTAGCCGCCACGCATATAAAGGATTTATAGTGAAAAACTTTGTTTTTACAGGTTAATTTTTTTTTCTTTTCCCCTGCCCACGACTTACTGCATCGCTACAAAAGCAATACTGGCCCACTATTTTCTCCACATCATCTTTGGACACAGTCGCATTTAGATGCTATATGAACCCGCATTGCATTGCAATGTTATTGTGTGTGTGTGTGTGTGATCCTCGCCAGGACCCGATCTACGTGCTGGAGAACAACATCCCCATCGACACGCAGTACTACCTGGAGCAGCAGCTCGCCAAGCCCCTGCTGCGAATATTCGAGCCCATCCTCGGGGAGAACAAGGCGGAGAGCATCCTGCTGAGTAAGGTCCCCTCCGACCGAGCACACACACGCGGGGAGGGGGGCCCACGAACGTCACGGTGGTAACCACGTGTTGGTTCATGTTTAGTTCACGTCCATATTTTGTCAGAACTCCTCAAATCGCCCTGTGGTCTGTGACCAAGGCACCCGCAATGCGCCCTGACCTCGTCAGAGCTTGTCAAATCTCATCATATCTCGGAAGCCAAGCCGAGTCAGTTTTTGGAAGTCAAGCGGTGTTGGAGCCTGGAAAGTGCTTGGATGGGCAACCATCATGCATACAATTAGTTGTTATAAGCTGCTGTGGGGCTACATTGTGCTCAGCAGAGTGCAGTGTAGCAACAACCATTGATGGAATGTGCTATGCCGTAATATATTCTCAGATCTGTGTTCCCCGTCGTGAAGTGTGGTCATATAACCCCCACGACCCGCACAATTTGAGGAGGTATTCTTTGGGTCTTACGGTAAAGTCACGTAGATAGGTTCTTAAAAAATGACAAAAAACTACGACGTTTCGATCGCAACACAAGCGGTCGTCATCAGGAAAAGGGGATTAGCCTCTAAAGGCAAAGTGTTTATAAAGGTTTGAAATGGGCGTAGCCCAAGTGTCATCAGCATGAGTGGGGCAGCTGATGTTAATGTTAGTGATGGTACTCGTAGAGGGCAACGACGGCGCTTGTGGTGGGCTTCCACCAATTAAGGGCTACTGCTAGTGGTGATGGTAGTAGTGGGTAGTGATGGTCCCGGTGGTGGGCTTCCACCAATAAAGGGCTACTGCTAGTGGTGATGGTAGTAGTGGGTAGTGATGGTCCCGGTGGTGGGCTTCCACCAATTGAAAGGCTGCTGCTAGTGGTGATGGTTGTAGTGGGTAGTGATGGTCCCGGTGGTGGGCTTCCACCAATTGAAGGGCTGCTGCTAGTGGTGATGGTTGTAGTGGGCAGTGATGGTCCCGGTGGTGGGTTTCCACCAATTGAAGGGCTGCCAGGTCTAAAATGGAAACATTACAGCCAGTTATGACTTAAACTGGTTGATAACGTCCTTCCAGTGTGTTTGTGCCCATCTTCTCGGTTGAAATTGTGTATGTCTGTATATATGGATGGCTTCATGAACGAATCTTTGTTGATAGCCAGTGGGTTTGCAAAGTACCTTCGTCTTAGGGAAATCAATTTCGTGTGAGCCCACCGCATTAAAACAATGATCAGCCACGGCCGAGGTATTGGTCCTACCGTGTTTCAGATCTGCCTTATGTTGAGGACGCCTTCATCCTGGAGTGAATTGACAAAAGGGCTATACATTGGACATTTGTGAGGATTTAAGTGAAGTGCCCGGAGTAAACCCTTCAATACGAGGAGACAACAACAACAGCCGCCATTCGCCACTAAGTGGCGGTGACGTCACCACGGCGGTTGTGCCAGGCTATGTGCACTCAAATTTAAGGCCACGTGAAGTGTCGAACGTCCGCTGGCAGGAGGTCACGGGACAGACCCAGGTGCCATGGATTGACTGATTGAGATGACGTGAAGTGTCGAACGTCCGCTGGCAGGAGGTCACGGGACAGACCCAGGTGCCATGGATTGACTGATTGAGATGACTGGCCGATGCACCACCTGTTCCCCCTACTGTGCCAACTTGTGTTTTAGCCGCCTTGCGCTCCGCTAGTTGTTTTGAGCGTCACTCCTCTGCCCTCCGTTGTTGGAGGGCAACTGCCTTCAACTGCCCAGTAGAATTCTGCATGAGTCTGTCGTTTCAGTCTGTGTGGTCCCCCTTCATAAAGAGAGGGACCACCAGGGCATCCTTCCAATGCTGCGGAACCCGTCCAGTGGTCCAGACTGTTATAATAATTTCAATTTAAAGCTTTCGTGACTGCAGGGATTCATCTTCTTGGTTCTTTCGGTAAAGTCACGTAGAAGGGAAATAATGAAATAATAAAAATTTAACATAATAAAATACAATTCTCACGACGTTTCGGCCACAACGCAAGCAGCCGTCCTCAGGTGAAGAACAGGTCTGTCGGAAAGACAGCGTCTGAATGAACACCACCAAGCTTGGCAGCGTATATTCACCTGAGGACGGCTGCTTGCATTGTGATTTTTATTATTATTTTATTAATTTTAATTTCATTTTTTTACCTACGTGACTTTACTGAAAAAACTAAGAGTATCGATCTCCTAGCTCTGCAAAATGGGGTTTGGCCAGGAGACATCATAGGGGTTACAAGCGCCTCGCATCCGTCCAGAGCCCCCCCGTTGGCCACCATGAGGGGATCAGCCGATTGAATCGGCTTTCCCTCCATGGCATTGCTCGCATCCATCAGAGCGTTACCGTCCGGCACCATCGAGGAGGTCGTGGTTTGTTTTTACCGGACTAACACTCAGGTTTCCATAGACACGTTCAAAAATCATGTTGCTGTGCTGCCATCTCCTGGCCACCTTATAACCTAGCAGCTAGCTTTGGGAGTTTCACTAATCCACATGCAAAGCATTGGATCGCAGACGTGCTCCACCGCGCTTGCATATGTCTACACATACATAAAAACGAAATGAAAACGTTTGCATGCGCGTGACGATTCTTTGCCCGCTTGTGCCCCCCGCTGTCAGAGGGCGAGCACACGCGCTGCAAGACGGTGCTCACGTCCAAGGTGGGAGGCCTCATGGCGTTCGCCAAGAAACGCTCCACCTGCATCGGCTGCAAGGCTGTGCTGAAGAACGACGGTACGAAGCCGACCATTATGGACGGGCGCGTACGCGCGCGCGCGCATGGTCCGCAGCGCGTGCACACTGACGACAAGACGAGAGGGACTGACTGAGTTAGATTGTGGAGTCCTTGATTTTGGGAATTGGTCATCCCTTCAGAAAACTAATCTATAAAAAAATTGATGGTCGATTAACAATCCAAATATAGTTGCAATGCAGTGTGGATCTATATCTCAAGACGCTGGGCAGACACGGCACGCATAATTGGAGAGGAGGATTAATGCGCTGATTAGGCATGTAACTGCACGTATACACATGGATTATGAAAAAAATGTATGCTAATATGTTATTGTAACATTTGCGCTCATTTCTTGAACAAAAAATATCCAAGCAAGATGGAAACATTCCAAACAATATAAATGAGAAGGCAGACACGAGAAACAATGAATCGATTCTTGAATTGTGACCCTGATTGTGACAAATCATCGAATCTCCGTTGGGTGCCGGGTGAGATAAATGATCGTAACCTTAATAAGTGCATTTTGATGGTAATTTATTACCAACCTGAGACTTTGGCAGTTGGCTTGCACTACCAAGTGGTAAATATGGTTATTGGTTTTGGGAAGACTAGTTGGTTTGGAAATAGATGAGGTTTACCTGTACAGGCGGTCCCTGCTTTTACGATGTTACAATGCGTTCCTGGAAACCCTGTGGTCATAAATCGGATCGTCGTAAATCGGACCCTATTATCCCAGAAGAAACAGTCGAAGCATCAACCATATTTAATAGGTACAAATCCACAAGAACACTTTTGAATAACAAAAACTCCCTGCCAAATCACATCGGAAATCAGACTGACTGTTCCAATGCATTCGGAGTCATGTAGGAAAATACGTCGTCTTTTTTTACTTATTTAAAAAAAGTTTTGAAGTGTCCGTTTGTTGACCAGAAATATAATCTTGTGGTTTAAAATCGATAGATTTTATTTTCTCTTGTAAATTCCATAATGAGTTCACAGCACGTGCACATGAGATCCGTCTTGTTAATTGAGTGTTTGCAATCATGGTGATGATGATGATCGTTATGCGGAGTCTATAAACGAGAACCACGTAATACACTCATTGGATTTTCAAACAAAACACAAATGTGTGAAAGCACTCGGCCTGTACACAAAAACCACCAGCAGTTCCATTTTTGTATCTCTTGTCTGAGGTCACCATCAAAATAAATCTTGAGTAAATGTTACCGACTAACAGGGAGCAGTGATAGAGAGATAGACAACTGTAGACCAGGTTCAGTATTATTAGGATTCATCAGTGCAGCATAGTCACCATTGCTTCCGTTGGAGTAGGCACAATGACGTTTTGTTTTTTTCTACTTGCAGGGGCTGTTTGCGACTACTGCAAGAAACAGGAATCGGAACTCTACCAGAAGGAGGTGAAGTTAGCACGCGGCGTTGAACAACGCTCGCGCTTGCACGACAATGCCGCTGCTGGTCTCCCATGGGTCGAATCCACCATGTCTCTCTGCCCCTTCATTTTAAACCAAGGGTTGCGCCAGAGCGTGCATCTTCTATGAAGGAGGCACTGGAAGGGGGTTAAGCCGATCCCGATGTACACCCAGTGTAGAATAAACTGTCCACACAGGTTTAAGACCCCAGGGTCTATCTTTGAACCAGCAAAGGGAAAATCCTGCAAGAGACCATGGGCTCACTGACTCCTGCTAGCACCGTTTTCCGATCCCTCCCTTCGCAGAGTCAAACCAGCGCTTCATGCTCCGGAGGGCGACTTGCTTTGTGGTGGTATTTAAGTAGATCCAGAAGAGCCAATCCTCCTTTCATAGAGAGAGTAAAGGAGTTATAGTCTATCCGTGTGAGTTTATAATTCTAGATAAAGGATGAGAAATTAGATTGAAGTAGATCCGGAAGAGCCAATCCTCCTTTCATAGAGAGAGTAAAGGAGTTATAGTCTATCCGTGCGAGTTTCTAATTCCAGATAAAGGATGAGAAATTAGATTGAAGTACTTTCAAGATAGGCTTTGGAATCCAGGAGGGAATCATTCTTAAAGTGATGTAGCAGTTTGGGGTAGGACCATCATCGTGGTCAGATGTGCTCTGTGCTCTGTTGTGGAGGGATAGGGGGACGGACATCTGACCTTGCCACAAGTAAAATTATAATTTCCTGGAGCAGGAGGGGAAAGTTCTTCCATAGAAGCATTGTTAGGGAAGAAGGGACCTTCGCACTCAGGTATTTGATATGGGTTAGGCACCACTTAAAGGGTAACAATCCCTCCTGAAGGTTTAGGGGATACGTGGGATAGGGCCATCTACATGCTGGGAATTCTTGAACAAGTTGATGTACAAACAGTCGTTTTTTCTATCATTATTTGTGCTTGTACACCCACTACCATTGGCAACCTCCAATATCTTCTTTAATCATTATCCTCACTTTAGTGAAATATTGAAAAGATAATTACGCAATATTCTCTACACTTCGTGATTTGTTGCTGTTTTTTCTTCATTATGTATTTATTTGTATTTAAATGTTTATTGCCACCTGTTTTGTATGTTGTGTTTGCCAGGGAACCGATGCTTTTGTTGATGAAACCCTGATTCAAGAGCTTCTTACCTCAAAGGGTACTCCAAAATAAACTGAAATCCTCTATTATTGTATTTTCACCTTCCTGTATTTGTTTGGTTTAGGTTTTACACTTGAATGCCATGGAGGAGAAGTTTTCTCGGTTGTGGACGCAGTGCCAGCGGTGTCAGGGCAGCCTCCATGAGGATGTTCTGTGTACAAGGTATCGAATCACACTCACACCACCCGATCGCACGCACACACACCGAGATCCCCTGTGCAGTTTTATTTAGACCACTCGGGAAAGTGCTGTTCGTTAATCAATATAGGATAGGCCCAGGATCAGTCCAGGTATCACCTGCCACTGATATTTGATTTGGCTGGGTGTTAAACTTGGCACACTAGCTTCAAGGCGCATTGCACAATGCACTGCACTGCGACTCCCCGCAAAAAATTGCCTTGTAGATTAGGGTTTCATATATCACTCATCACTGCTGTTTGCTATTGCTGCGAATTTAACTCGAGTGGCTCGAGCATTATGCACAGTCCACTGCACTACCACTCCCCACAACAAACGCAAAGAACCCCCGTGTATAGCTTTTTAGGCTGTTGGCGCAAGTGCTGTTGTCAAGCTCCTGTTAAGGCTGTCACGGCACACAAGTGGGTGGTCTGACCATCACCCTGGTTGCCTTTGTCTCCCTAGTAATGGTGTTTGCACGATTCACCAGGTACTCGTTTTAAGGCCGAGAACCTATTCTGATATCACCCACCACCGATGTTTGCCATGTCTGGGGATTGAACTCGGGCTGCTAGGTTCATAGTGCATTGTACTGTCCACTGGGAAACCGCTCCCATAACACACACACACACGCCCTACACACACATTGTGCACAATCATCTGGCGTGAAGTCGGGCCTACGTGGGTTTCCCACTCAAAACAATTGTGAGGAGGTGCTCAGCTTCTATTACAGCTCTCTGAGCCAGTGTTGGAAAACTCCACCGTATTATAACAGGGTCAAGCACATGCAACAGGACAGCCGCCTGGATGACTTCCCATAAATTAATGACGAATGTTGTCAACCCCAATGGGAAAAGGTTGCCGAGTCGATCCCCCGGACCAGAATTTCAACTCGTGACTGTCCAGTTTGCGAAGCATGCACTTTAACCACAGTGATGGCCAGTGAAACTAAACCTCGCCATACCATCGCCTTGTGTGGCTGCCAGTTAAGCTCCGTCTCTATGCTAATTATAGAATATGTGCATTAGAAATCCATTGCCGACACGCTCAAACACATTGGGTGGTGCTCATCACCTCTCTGTTTGCAGTTGTGAGTCAGTGTTGTAAATTCCACAGTTGTCTGTTGGGGGTCAGTCTGTCCCTTGCCAAACATTTCCTCAGTGAAAGTTGACACACACACACCCCGACATAATGGGCTCACCGTGTGAAGAATCATTTCATAAGTGTCAGCACTTTTAACTATCTCATGAGCAAAATAATTATAATCGCTCCTCGTACTACAAATGACTGCCACAAAAAATACTTGGCATAGAACAATGTGTCGATAGATTTAGCAACACGCAAAGGCATTTATTGTGTTGTTAATCCTATTTTATTTCGGCCAGTGTTCATTTTTATGTTGTGATGGATTTTATCGTCATTTAGCAGGTTTGAATCGATGTATCGATACGTAGATTAAAATCGGTTATTGACTCACGCAACATGCGTCTAATCGTGTCTTGCATGAGAATCGATGATGTATCACTTAAGCAACTTAGGGACTGAATAAAACTACAAGCCAAGGCAAAAAATGTTTCATTCTTGCCAGAAGGGGTAAAGCCTATTCTTTTTAAAATCCGCCTAATGCCTTGTTTAAATTGCGCATATAACGTAACAGTAGTGTTGTAAACACAATACAATTTGTACTTATATTGCGTCTTCATATGACCCAAACAGCGAACATTCTGTAGAGATCTGCGGTCGACTTCGAGTTTATTTTGTTTTACCAGGTAACAACTCAAGTTTTCCAGGGTAGCCTCATTCGCAAGAGTGATCTGTGTCGCCGAAATGACAAAGGCAAAACTAAAAATCGGACCAAAAAACAACCCCAATCACTTGAGGAATGGAAAACATTGCAGACATAATTCCCTGCAGTGTAAATCGGCTCTCCTGCAGAAAAAAAGAATGGATAGACCTTGAGCCTGGACTTGGAACAAGGGGCAGGGATTTATATTCTTGGTTCTTTCGGTAAAGTCACGTAGAAGGGAAATAATAAAATAATATAAATCTATTTTAAAAATTCTCACGACGTTTCGACTGCAACACAAGCAATCATCATCAGGTATGAAATCCACAGCAAGAAAATGTAATTGTTTTATATTTATATAATTGTATTATTTCCCTTCTACGTAACTTTACCAAAATAACCAAGAATATGAATCCCTGCAGTCACGAAAGCTTTAAATCTAAATTTAAAGGGGCAGGGAATCGACCGCATGGACGACTGGGGGGAAGGGAGTTCTGTCCAATGGGAGCAGCATAGGAGAATGAGCGACCTCCTCCTACTGACCGAACGCGACAGAGCGATGGGCGATGCTCTAGCCCAGTGGTTCTCAACCGTGGGTACGCTGACCCCTGGCGGTACGTGGCAGTGTTTCAGGGGGCACGTGAGGTGATTATAAATGTGTGAAATTGTATCGTACATCACAGTCATTGGTGAATAATAATAATAATCACGTACGAATCTGGCAATATAAAATAACTACGACAATTTAAGTCCATATGGTAACCTATAACGATGTAAAAGACATTTCTAAACTCGTTGATCGTTGCGCATGCGGAGCGTCCGTTGAATTTGTTTATTTTATTATGTTTTATTTTATTATTTCATTATTTCCCTTCTACGTGACTTTACCGAAAGAACCAAGAAGATGAATCCCAGCTTTAAATCGAAATTGCAGTTACTAGCTCGTTAGGATACCTCACAAAATGGACAATGGGTTACAATATCGATGTTCATTGTTAAATACATTCATTTCTCAGAACCATGTTGGGTCAGGCAAGGCAGGGAGGTGGGGGGGCGGGGGTTACTACTCTGTTGAAACTAAATTCAACACGGGGGTTAGGTAGGTACAGCATCCACAACAAACAAAGGTTGAGAACCACTGCTGTGTCTGGCGTGAGTGTGGGAAAACTCTGGAGACCCGCTTTTGGCACATCTTCATGACAAGCGAGGGGTGCTGACGGTTTTCTTTTTACCTATAGCAGCATCACAAAAGTCCTTTTGCGCAATTGTGTGTGCGAAAATACGTCCCGCCCGTTAGTTAAACACACCGCGATTATAGAACGGGGACATTTTGAACACCCGCTGGTGGGTCTTTGGTGGGACGTATTGACTTTTCACAAACGGGCGCACATTGTGTTAAAGGGTAACAGACACCTGTACACTCTCCAGATACGCAAGCTTGCACCAAGGATGCCATTTACAAGCTGCCCGTAATTGTTTTTTCATTTAACCAATAATAAAATAAGTATTAACAGTAACGTGGATGTAATAATTCACTCTGTCCATAAAAGCCTTAGTTGGGCCGCAACACTTCCTAAGGTGTGCCGCGTTAGGAATTTATTTGATCAATGTTTTGTTTACTTATTTGCTGTGGGAGGAAACAAGGCTGGCTGGAAAAGATCGTGGCCAGAACGATGCATCGATGCATCTATTCTTAACCAAATCGACACGCACATCCAATTCGTTGCCCAAGAAGCAATGTTATAATGATGCAAGCTATACACATATTTAATGCAGGGATGCAGGTAAATGTAGTAGATAAAAAAAACGAGGACCAAAAGCGGAGGAGACATTAAGTGAAGCCGAACGAAAGTTCAATAAAAAAACACAACAGTAAAAACGAGAGTGTACGAAAGAGAAGTGCAAAGTACAGCAGGCACGACACAGTGCACAAGAGACAGAATCCACTCCCATTGATTATCATGGGGAAAAATTATTCACTTCCCGAATTGAATTGGCACCCATGATCGATGCATTGAATTCCCGGGGAGTCAGTAAGTTGTGGCTCTTCAGACAACCCATACACCTGCCCCAATCGGCGTAATCCTCCGATCTCACCTCCCAAGTCACTGAATTGCAGGCGTGTGGACACTCCATAGCAGTGAGCACTTAAACAACACAGTGACCTACCCACCTCACGATATTTATATCGACTGCAGCTCAACATTAGCACATGCCGAATTGCAGTGTTGAGTCAACTTAACTTTACTGTACTCCATCCCCTCCCCCCCCTCCTCTCTGTACTCACAGCCGAGACTGCCCTATCTTCTACATGCGCAAGAAAGTTCAGAAGGACCTGGACGACCAGCACAAAGTGGTGACCAGGTTTGGGGAATGCACGTGGTGAGACTTCACGACGTCTTCAAAACCCCTCGGCGAGTCGTTCTCCAGAAAACCGCTGCCGGGACAATTGTTGCTTTTCATCAATAACGAATTATATCGGGACTCGTGAAGAGGCAAGTGAATGTTACCCGTTTGAGGACAGAGACAGTGCCACACCTGTTGTGTGTTGTACGCACGACCCGTTCGGCATTAAAGGTTATTCAATTCATCAAAATACACCGAATACGTTTTTTTTTCTACATCTCCACGGTCTCTTCCGAGATGTCTGTGGCCAGCATGGGTAGGGTGCGGGCAAACACTACTCCCTCTAGTTGGGCTTCTCGCTAAGATCTCTCTCTCTGGAGCTCTGCTTAGTTGCAGTCTCTTCTGCCGCCAGTGGCATAAGGACGCAAATGCTGCAGGGCTCACCTTTACCCTCTCGGGTCTTTTTTTACTACCTTTTATCATGGGCCATGAAACGACAAGACACTATTGTGTCGCCACACTGAATGGGCACCTTACCAGTAGAAAGCTACAATTGAAAGCTCAGAGTGTTTTAGATGACATTGCCCTCAACTGGAGGCTGTACTATACTTGTGTGTGTGTGTGTGGGTTTGTATTTTTTACACTTTAGAGCAGCGTTTTTTGTAAAATTGAAAAGTGCCAGTGTGGACTTAAAGCAAAGTGTTCCTCCTCCTGTGTGTGTGTGCATTTGTGATGCTTAAGGAACACGTGTGAGCATTTGCATGTGCTCTTTTTACACCGGTTCTTTTGAGCATTTTGAGGTTTTTGTTGAATAAAGATGCCATTTGTATATTTGTTTCATTGTCGTTGGCTTGCAATCGATCTTTTGAGGTTTTTCTGGAGATGTGTAAGAGTCGTTAAGAGTTCCAGTTTCCAGCCCACATTGTTGCACTCATAGACTAACGCGCTCCGATTCGCATATTTGGCACTTTTTACTGGCCGCTCTGAACGTGGAATCAGATTTTTACCAATGTTTGCTGATATAAACTCGGTTTTCCGCCATGAATTTGTTCTAAACCCATTTGAAAACTACACTTTAGCATTATAAACTGTTCAAGGGAAACAGAGCCCTCTAATGGCGATGATGCTGTCTTCGTGGAAGAGCACACTGGGCTTGCAGTCGGTAGCTTGGCACGGCAGTTGAAATAATGGAACCTCCTCCTCTGTCCATCCACAAGTTAAATACGTACACCGCAGTCTTATCAGTAAGTCACGTGTGACAGGGTGAAGTGTGGTTACTCTCACCTCTTCCAATGTGTCTGACCAGCATGGGAGAAGTAGGTCAAAATAATGTCTAGAGGGACTCGAGTTGCCCTCTCGTTGTGATCATTCCACCAGCAGTGGCCTGAGCAAGCTATTGCAGGGCTGCACCTTTACCTTATGTATATATATATATTTTGCCTTAACATTTTTCAAATATTAAGCGTCAGCATGATATAATTTGATTTGAACCGACGTTTATTCAACTTTTCAGCTCACACGCTCCCAGTTATATATTATCACTCAACCGGATTGTCTAGTTCGGGTTAGGTTATGGCTTCAGCCCAGTCACCAATGACTTGTCAACATAAAAAAAACTCTAATTTCAGGGTATATGCCAGCTTGGAGGGCTCACGGATATGTGCACAACAGAGATAAGTGAGAGCGTCAAGTTCCCCTTTAGTGTATAAGAGAAAACTCGAGGCACCTCCGATGTAGTTCTTTGATGTCGACTTCCACAGGCCGTCCTATTACCAGAACGGGGCCCCCAAATAAAGTTGCCACCTGTCCGACTTTGACCCAGACATTCCGGGGATTGACGTTTGTCTTCGGGTGGCAGGGATTGACGTTTGTACCGAGATCTGCTACCCGTTTTGTGTTGAATTATATTTCAGTAAACCTGCACAGTTGTGATAGACCTAGTGTGGACTGAGAAGTTTATCCGGGTTTGGTTCTGTGCAAAAAGTTGGCACCTTGAATCCCAAACGAAAATGTCTGAAGGGTGACATGACAACGAAACGTGAATTTAAATACGATTTTAAAAAATAATAAGCCCCAGACGTGACCAATTTGTGTTTTCCCTGCAATATATCATTGCCCCAATGGACGAGTACCTGGTACGATTGTATCCGGATTATACGACCCAACTGTTTCCCTTTATTACGAAGCAAACAATTGGGGGTGCTTCCTATAATCCGGTAGGTGTATGTATGTGAGACAATATTACAAAAACAACATTTAATTGACAACGGTGCGTCTTACTTTCCGGAGCGTTTTAGAATTCGGAGAAATTGTGGTGACACGGGGCAGCTGGAGATGCCTCAGCAATCCCGGTTTTTATCCGCTAGGGGGCAAAGTTCAACCGTGAATGTCATGTGGCATGCAACGACTCCCCACCCAAGAGCCACCAAATAGGATTTTTTTTTTTAAACCTCAACATTCGCCACTAACACCGTGACGTTGAAAGTAAACACACACGCATATATATGATACTTTTTCTGGCAATTATTCTTCATAGCACGTAACATTCCTGCGGAGTGAGCTGGTAGGAACGTTGGGTTGCTCGGTCAATGGCCAGGGTCAACGGCGGCATGGTGTATTCCGCAAATATGCCCGACTGTGAGGGCGGGCACATGCCGGCGTGAGTAGGTTAAACGTTGAGTTTTATAAGGGCACCACGGGGTGACCATCTTCTCCCCACCCAGCCCCACCCCTCCCACCCCCCACCCAGCCCCACCCCACCCTCCCCACCCAGCCCCTCCCCACCCTCTCCCTCCCCACCCTCCCCTCCCCACCCAGCTCCTCCCTGCACGACGGACGGACGGACACAATAATCCCCTGTGGGCTGGTGTAACCAGGAGGTTTCTATCAGTAATATAGTAAACATGTTTCATAACAGTAAGTAGCCAGTCCACTTCAAAGCATCCAGTTCACTGACTTCACTCGATATATTTGGATGCAGCAACAGTCCATATTCCGCGGGATTCTCACTCGGTTTTCAATTGGACGTTCGGGAACACCGCAAACACAAATTAAACGATACTATGAGACCTCCTTTACCAGTGGCAAAATATAGTAATAGGTTTTTAAATACTTTATATTAAGTTCACTTGCTTGCTTGCGCGCTTACGACCGTGCAAATCTTTCGGTCGTTTTTTAACCCACTTCCCGTGATCCAATCGAGCTGACATTTTCCACACAGACTCGTTGTGCGTGACAATTAATGTTCGTGAAAAATGTTTTCCAAAATTTTACACTTTTTAGGACAAAAATATTATATTTAATTACCAATTGCTAAATGCTTGCGCTGCAATCATCTGACCCATAGGTGGCAGCCATCTCAAGCCAGAGGACAAGAGGACTCTAGCCGCCACGCATATAAAGGATTTATAGTGAAAAACTTTGTTTTTACGGGTTAATTTTTTACCCTTTCAACTGGTACAAAAACTGACACCTTTATACAAGGCATCATTTTTGTACCAGTTGAAAGGGTAAAAACCTATTTTCTATATTTTGCCACTGGAAAAGGAGGTCTCATTAGTATAAATGCTTACCCCGAGCTCTCAATACTCTGATAGTGCGCTGTTTTTGAGTTGTACGCCTTTTGGTGTCATCTGGTCCAACACCAATGGAGACTAGGCTCTAAGAAAAGCTGTCTCGGGTGTGCACCAATCAACTTCAAGGACAGTGCATATCATTATCATCATCAGAGTTGTTTCTTTTTATTTGCATTTTGACTGCTTGTGTTGTGGTTATTGCAAACATGATGCCTTGTATAAAGGTGTTAGTTTTTGTACCAGTTGAAAGGGTAAAAACCTATTACTACAAATTAAACGACTTAAAACAATTATTAACGAACGCCGGCAAGTAACGTCGGGAAGCGTGGCGATGTGAATGCACGGAATTTCCCTGAGACACAGGCGCGCTTTGGACCAGAGGCCATGTGCAGGTCACTGAAGTAACTGGGTAGGGGACACACCTTCGCTGAAATTCGGTATATATTATTTTTCAGTGCCTATCTACCACGTGGGTAGGCGACTTATTTGGTGATAAAATGGAATACGTATCCGGCCCCCGTGGTTATAAGAGTGCAGTCTCCAACTCGTGTCCACCCAATCCTGTCTGGCCTCTTGTATTGATGTATGCCGAAGAAGGGCCATTGCCCGAAACGTTGCATATAACCGCATATATTGACTTTATTTAAGGTCACATGCTGGTGTCTACGCCCTTCGACGTACTTGGCCAGCATACGCCGCTCGAAGTGATGGTGGTGATGATGATGGCCAATAGCCAACTTCACGGTTGAAGGTGGCAGCGGAAAGGAGTGGGATACGTCCTACGTGGAGACGGAGCGACGAAACGAGCGGGGCGCGCATGATCTAGGATCCAGAGTGGATTTTCTGCGTCACGAGACCGCGGGAGAGGATGGAATGTACAGGGAAGCCACTGCGGCAAGTTCGGCCTAAACATATCGCGACCATTAGAGACGCCCTCCTCATCCCATTGTTTTCCATTGCCCGCGCCTGAGCATTTAAATGGCATTACTGGCATGGCTGTGATGGGGGGTGGTGGTCGGGCGGGCGGGGGCGGTGGAGGGGGGTGATGGTCCTGGGCAACTGGGCCCCCTCTTTGTGCCATGACGACCCCAATGCGCTCGAAACTTTCCATTGAGCCACGGCGCACTCGGCTCGCAATTCCGCAGTCGTCCTGGCGCGCTATTTGCTCTGCTCCGTTTGTCCCGCGTGTACGTGCGTGCGTGTACGTGCACGTACGTGCGTGTGCGTGTGCGTGCATACGTGCGTGCGCGTGCGTGTACGTGCGTGCGTACAGATAAAGAAGATTCTGGAGTGCAATGAATTCCCCAAGAAGCTCACTAGTAAGGAGAGAGCGGCTTGGGACAGCTTTGTCGCAGTGGTTCGTGGCTTCCTGGGCAATCACAAGGTTGAAAACTATGTGGAGCTGGTTGAGACTCTGGTGAAAAACTACGGCACAAAGGGGCTGTAGGATGTCCCTCAACGTCCATATCCTTGATGCTCATCTTGATAAATTCAAGGAGAACATGGGAGCGTACTCGGAGGAGCAAGGCGAGCGCTTCCACCAGGATATACTGGACGTTGAACGCCGCTACCAAGGACAGTATAACGAGAACATGATGGGAGACTACATTTGGGGGCTGATTCGTGAAAGTGATTAACAGTATCATCGTAAATCTCAAAAAACTACTCACTTCTGAATATCTTGTAGTCATTTTTGTATTACTTTAGTATAAATAAATGCCAAGTTTAATTCATATGTAGTTTTTTCTGACTTGATTTGAACGAAAAGACACAAATCGCCCGTTTTCTCATTGAAAATCGGTAAATTTCAAAATGTCACTGTCCTGGTCACAAAAGCAAAGTTTTTGGGGAATAATAGCCATTTTCTGTTATTTTGAGGCATAAGCAACTAGGAAATAACACTTACTACCCTGGAAGAAAATAAAAAAATGTGTTACACAGTGTAATAGTCAATTGGTGTGCGAGGTGGCCAGGAGAAAGCAGCACAGTGACGGATTATTACATCTATCTGTGGAGAACTTCTCACGTTCCTGCGATGGAACGATCCATCCACCACCTGTGTTTAGTTTGTTGTCCCCCCCCCCGTACCTCCGATTAGCACGGTTGGCTACATACGGTGCGAAAGAAGTTCAACGTACGCACGTGAACCTCTTGCACGCGAGCACCTGCAATCTCAACGTCTTCGCGGCGAATTTTTCTCGACTTTGGCTGCCACTCCGCCGCTAGTCTCGACCACCGGTCATCGATTGGTTCTCTACCCAAGCCCACTTCGGGCCAATGCCAACCACACAGACTTAAGCGGCCTCGCTCGCCAATGTTCAGACAACTTACCGTGTTCCGATTTCAAAAAATTTAACCAAAAGTCATTTCACATGCGTATTTATGTAATTAACAACAACAAAAGCAGCACGATTCGCTACGCAAATCGGTGCGCTGCGTGAAAGGACTTCAAATCGACAGGGCTGACACAAGTATGAGTCTTAGACACGCGTGTGTTCTCCCATGCACGTGTTCCTCCTCTTCCCGTGTCCCGGTGCCATTCCAAGCGTGATGCTCTCCTCCCCGTGCTTCTCTGCGGACTTTTCACCCGACATGCGCCTTGTTTCAGTGGGCACCCACCCACCCGCACTGTTGTCTGGACACACACACACACACGGCCACTGGCTGCCTATTGTGGAACACTGGGCCCGTGTAGCCCCTGCGTGGCCAAACGCCCCTGCCCCTGGGGGTAGGGCCCCGTGTTATTAACCTCTGTTCTGCCGATCTGTCAACCGCGCCGGGAAGTTGACAGCTGCTGGAAGTCACACGCGGCATTACCCTTCACACACAGCGAGTGTCCGCGCACCCCGTGGCTCACAACTCACGCCCCGACTCGCACCACCCCATTCACACCGCGCTCCACCAACTCACACCCTGACTCACACCACCCCATTCACATCGCACTCCACCAACTCACACCCCGACTCGCACTACCCCATTCACATCGCACTCCACCAACTCACACCCCGACTCGCACCACCCCATTCACATCGCACTCCACCAACTCACACCCCGACTCGCACCACCCCATTCACATCGCGCTCCACCAACTCACACCCCGACTCGCACCACCCCATTCACATCGCACTCCACCAACTCACACCCCGACTCGCACCACCCCATTCACACCGCGCTCCACCAACTCACACCGCGACTCACGCCACCCCATTCACATCGCGCTCCACCAACCCACACCCTCTCCCCGACTCACCCGCGCTCCCTGACCCCCAATCTCATACCCCTCGCTGACACCCTGAACCCCCACTCGCTACTGACACCGTCACCACCAACCACACAAATCACACCCCCCACACCCCACCCCCAGATCACACGCGGACCCCGCACTCACCATTGGCACCCCGAACTCACGTCTCGACTTCACACCCTCGACCCGCACAGCGATGCCTAAACCCACGGCCCTGACTCACACACCCCCACGCCACCCACAATCCCCGTCTCCCCACTCGCACACCCCTGGCCAGGCAGGGTCACTTTACTCGGCGTGTGTGGGGAGGGTGGTTACGTCGGCGGTGCAATGTGTGGGGTGTGTCTGTGTGTCTGTAAGTCTTTGTTTTGTGTGTGTGTCTGTGTGGGTGAGTGGATAAGTGGGG
>CM025620.2:10935141-10947308 GCA_014621495.2 Entosphenus tridentatus | reverse complement strand
TGGTTTTGGGGGGGGGGGGACAGAGCTTTGTGACGTCATATTTGAGGTGGGGGTCTGACTTTTTGTGACGCCGTGTGACGAAGGGGGTGGGGGGGTTCAAAAATCGTCCAAAATCGCGTGACGTCATTTATGGACGGCCCCTATATCCTAATATAATGAGCCAAGAATGTGTGTGTCCCGCGCGTGACGTCACTCCACATGAGGCCCACCCCCCCTCATTAATATTCATGAGTGGGTGGATCTTTACACTTACGCAGAGGAAGGTCTAGCTGAATTAAGTACTTTATTACGCAAAGTCGCTTCAAATATGACGACGTTTCTTTACAGCAAGTGACGATAATAAATAAATCTACGCAGCACAGTGCTACATCCGTTCGTGACGTCACTGCAAAAGAGCCCCCCCCCCCCTCATTAATATTCATGCCCGCGTGGAAATTTACACGAACGCACAAGAAGGTCGCACACTCCACATGCCGCGCCCCTCCCCTCGTTAATAATCATGAGCGGGTGACGTCACTCCACATGCCGCACCCCTCCCATCGTTAATAATCATGAGCGGGTGACGTCACTCCACATGCCGGACCCCTCCCCTCATTAATAATCATGAGTGGGTGACGTCACTCCACATGCCGCACCCCTCCACAATAACCATGAGGCGGTGACGTCACTTCACATGGGACAACCCCCCTCATTAATAATCATGAGCTGAACAATTTTTCTATTAAATCTTGACTTAAAGAAAAGAACAAAAATAACAAACAAAAACTACGACGTTTCGATCGCGACACAAGCAATCGTCATCAAGAGAAAAAAGAGCAGGAAAGCTGCTGAGGCAGGCTGTTTTTAAAGGTTTTACATGGGTGTAGCCCAAGGGTCATAAGCGTTAGTGGGCAGGGCTAGTTATGTTAATGTGATAAATTTGCATGTCAATGTAAGATCGGAGAGCTACCTTCACGACGAGGGTACAGAGGTGGCCATTGTATTGTGAGAGATTTCACCTGCTAATGTAAAATCAGAGATCATCATGTCAATGTAAGATCGCAGAGCCGCCGTCACATCAAGGATACGAGCTACGGTGGCTGTGTTAGTGTGAGACATTTCACCTGTTAATAGAAAGACATTTCACCTGTTAATGTAAAACCAGAGAGTCGAAAATAACTGCTAACATCGGAAGGTGGGATGAAAACATCACAGCCAGTTATGACTTAAACTGGTTAATAACTTCCTTCCAATGATTGCTCAGTTTGTACCCATCTTCTCGGTGGAAATTGTGTCTGTGTCTATATATATGGATGGCTTCATGAACGAATCTTTGTTGATAGTCAGTGGGCTTGCAAAGTACCTTCGTCTTAGAGAAATACATTTCGTGTGAGCCCACCGCATTAAAACAATGATCAACCACGGCCGTGGTATTGATCCTACCGTGTTTCACATCTGCCTTATGTGAAGTCAAGACTTGACTTAAAGCTTTTGTGACTGCTGGAATTCATATTCTTTGGGTCTTTCGGTAAAGTCACGTAGATGGGTTGAAAGAAAATAACAAAAAAACCACGACGTTTCGATCACAACACAAGCGATCGTCATCAGGAGGAGAAAAGAGGAAAGCTGCTGAGGCAGACTGTTTAACTGTTTGATGTGTGGATCTGGTTTCTTCTTGGAAAGGAGGTTGAACTTGCAAATCAGGTTAACACGTTCCTTCGGAGTGGGCAGGTAGGAACATGGTTGGACAGCGCATTCGTGCACGACAGCCAGACAACTCATACCTGGTGGGCAGTGTGGAAGCTGTTACTACCTGTATAAGTGTAGTGTATCGTGTCGTGTATAGTGTAGTGTGTAGGTTAAACGTTGAGTTTTATAAGGGCACCACGGGGTGACCCACCCAGCCCCCTCCCCTTGCTTAGGCCCCTCCCATTACCTCCCTCCTTTAGGCCCCTCCCCTGACCAACCCCCCATATCCTTAGGCCCCTCCACCTGACCCCCCCTCCCTTAGGCCCCTCCTCTGAACTCCCCCTCAGGCCCCTTTCATGACTCCCCCCTTCCTTAGGCCCCTCCCCTGACCCTCCTCCCTTAGGCACCTCCCCTCTCCGTACCCGGCAGTAGGTCTCCACCAATCAAAGAGCTGTTTGTAAGGTCTCCACCAATCAAAGAGCTGTGTGTATTATATATTTATTTATGCACGACAGACAATTAATCCCTGGTGGGCAGTGTGGAACATTGTTCCTACCTGTATCTTTGCATTTAGCTGACATTGAGGCGGCTGATGAGGCTGTCATGTTACGTACATGTTTCTAGATTTGAAGCTTTCGTGACTGCAAGGATTCATACTCTTAGTTTTTATTTTTTATTTTATTTTTATTAATTTTAATTTCATTTTTTACCTACGTGACTTTACCGAAAAAGAGTATATATCTACATGCTCCCAATCAGATGTCGACATTTGTTTCCGTCAATGTTAAGTGTGATTTCAGGAGAGTCTTGTGTTGCGATCGAAACGTCGTGGGTTTAATTTATTTTAATTAAAATTTTCTATCTACGTGACTTTACCGAAAGAACCAAAGAAAGCTGGAAGCCTGAGTTAGATTGCTGAGTCTCCTCCCAAGACCAAGACCGACACGACATGAGTTGCCCGACAGCGGATATACAAAAACATGAGAAGTACATTCGTATCATTGCTTTTGTTATTTGTAAAAGGCGGTGAAGGCTCATGCCGCGTTATTCTCCTCTAAATAGACTTCACATTTTCTCGTTTGTAAATTTGTGCAAAAACACGATTCAATTTTATTTCTTAGCGAGGTTTTTTTAAATCGCAAAACTGGGATAACTTCTTCCAAAATATTATCCAAAGTGTCTCTGAGTGAACATCTCAATTTACACTACATGTACTACATACACATACTTTAACGTACACCTCATTTAACGTTTAAATGTATCCTTAAATTGTACAACTTGATAGTTTTTTTTAATCCAAGTCTAAGGTGCCCGTGAGCACACGGAGACACACGGAGACACAGGGACACACAAAGACACGTAGACACACACACAGTGACACACGTAGACACACACAGACACAGTGACACACGTAGACACACACAAAGTGACACACGTAGGCACACACACAAACAGTGACACGTCTAAAAAAATACAAACACCTCTCACTCACTTCGTTTACGTAATACAATAAAACAAATTGTACTGGGCGAGATACATCGGTTTAAAAAAAAACACAATACCCCCAGAACAAAGGACTTTCGCTGCAGAGGACACGTGGATTTACACGTGGCTATTTATACGCTCGGGTGAGTGAGCGAGCGTGAGCGCACACAGACGCACACAGGCGCCAGAGCCGGGAACGTGTTCACGAATCCGCGTGTTGGTGCCGCTGCTGCTGTTGCTACTGCCGCTGCTGTTGCTGCTGATGCCGCTGCTGATGTTGCTGCTGCCGCTGCTGCTGTTGCTGATGTTGTTGCCGCTGCTGCTGTTGCTGCTGCCGCTGCTGCTGCTGCCGATAATGCTGCTCATGCCGCAAGCTGCACGATCCACGCAGCTCCCTTCATCACCCGTCCCGTGCATCTCGCAACAGCGAGCAACACGTGGCGGCGTGCCAACACTGCACAGCCAAATCGGGACGTTACGAAGACCATCAAACAAACCACCGCCTCCTTCCCCCATCGTCGTAAAGGGCAAAAAAAGGAAGCTATAAATCTACAGCGCAGGGTTGGAGTTTGACACACCACGCAGGCACGCGTGCAACGAAAATTCACTCAGCATTTTGCGCATAATGCGGTTCTTCAGGAAACGTTGGTGTTTTGTTGCACTATGCACTCGGCCTTTTGTGCATTTGTGCAGTTCTTCAGGAACTGCTGGTGGCTTTTGCATAATGTACTCAAGCCTTTGTGCACCCAGAGGATCGACAGGAACCATTGATGAGTTGTTGCCCATTGCGCTCAGCGTTTTTCGCACGATGCACTTCTTCAGGAGTCGATGATGACCTTTGCATGGTGCAGTTCTTCGAGAACTGCTGGTGGAGTTTGCAGAACGCGCTCAGCCTTTAGCGCGGCTTTCAGGAACTGCTGTTGATGGTTCAGTGTCGTCGGCACACGTTTCCAAACGTTGCTTGGCGCGGATACAGCAATAAAGGCAATGGTCTATCATCGCCTTTATCGCTGGCACTTTTATTTGACACGTTATTGCGGATGAAGATGTGCGCACGGCTCTGCGGTAGAGACAGCGGCTCGCAATCGGGAGGTTACGAGTTCAAATCGGCGGCTGCGAGAGGATGACTCAGCCCATTACCCCTCTGAAGATTACCACTTTGACAGTTGTTGTCCTCTGGATATACTCGGCCCCGTCGTACGAATGTGTAATTTCCACCAATAGAAGACAAGCACCTTTTGAATCCACGAGAACTCACTTTAAGCGCCGAGGTCGTGTAGCCAACACCACGCCCGGACGCCTTTGTCTCCCCAGTGCTTGATGTGTATACACCGCACCAGGTACCGAGTCTACCACTCGCCACTGACGTTGATAGCCAGAGCTGAGATTCCAACTCGGCTGAGCAGTGCATTCCGATAACCACTGCGCCACCGCTCCCCATATACACGTACACACGTACAAAGACAAAGATCCCCCGTATAGCCTTAATTTACTTTTGGGGCAAGTGTTGTTCGCGAGCACCTATCAATGTCGGCACGCTACACCAAGGGTGGGTGGCCAGCACCACGACTGACCACCTTTGTCTCCCCAGTAACAACGTTTACACACTGCACCAGGTACTCATTTCAGGCTGAGTCGACCTAGAGAAAGGCCAGAACCATTTCGAATATTCGTCACCGAGCGGAAATCGAACTGGAGTGGGGTGGCCTTGTTGGTAGCGCAGTGCCCTAACCACCGCGCCACCGCTCTCCAACACGAGCAAAGACAAAGATCCCCCGTGTAGCCTTAACAGACTGTTGGGGCAAGTGCTGCTAGCGAGTAGCACCTATGAAGGCCGGCACGGCACGCGATGGGGTGGGTGGCCACCAACCACGCCGGGCCGCCTTTGTCTCCCCAGTTGCGATGTTTACACGGCGCTCATTTGAGGCTGAGTCCACCTAGAGGGGGGGGGGGGTGAGGTGGGGGGGGGGCCAGGACCGGTTCGGACAATCGTCGCCGGCGGCGGACCGCGAGCCGGGGATCGAACTCTAGTCTCCCGGCTTCGTAACGGAACTCGCTCGCGCGGAGACAAAGGCAACGCATTTAGATTACTGCCGGAGCGGTTAGCGAGCGCCTATTAATAGAGAGGCGCTCTCAAGAAAGCGCGCTTGAGAAAGGCCACGCAGGCTGCAGGCGCGTGTGTCCGTCTTGTCGGCCCTTGCCGTTGTTTAAATAAAGCCAGTTGCAGCCAGGGACGGATTAAGGCACGGGGGGGCTTTAGGGGCTGCAAGCCCAGGGCGCTCCGTCAGCTGGAGGGCCTCCAGCAGAGATTGAAGTGAATTTTCTTTGTTGTTGGCCTTGTAAAAATAAAATTTTATTTTTTCTTTAACTTTGAAAATATTACCTGGGGGGTGGGGGGGGGCTCTCACACTACCTGTAGCCCAGGGGCCTACAAAATCTTAATCCGGCCCTGGCTGCAGCCCAAACACCCAACAGCTGTTAGCCTCGCAGCTACCTTTTTTTAAAAGGGGGGGGGGGGGGGGCTATACAAACTCAAAGTGGGGGGCACAATATATTATTTGCATACTGTGTCAACCCATACGGTTTAAACCCGAATTCTTGTACAGGGAAATTGAGATTGCAGGTCCATACGGCGTACAGCCGTTTCGATGCGCGCATAAATTGTGTTTTGTCTATTTTGTTTGCGTTTCTCCCTTTGTGATGGGACTTTTTATGATGACGTTGAGATTTAGAAGGGGCACGGGGTGACCAAAAGGTCTGAGTTGGTCCGTAATAGGGTAGGCAGCAGTGATATAAGTGGTTTACAGGTATGCCATTGTTTAAAATAAAACAAAAATCTTAAACGCTAATCATAACGTACGTGTGCACGTTGGACTTCTTTCGCACCGTACACGTAGCCATCGGAGTGAGTGGCGATGCCTTCTGCTCTGACTCTCACCCAATGTTGTTGTTTCGGCATTGTTTGGGACTTTAATTTCACGGGGGGGGGAGGAGGAGGGGTTGGGGGGCTCAGACCCCCCCGACGCTGCTGGGCTGCATCCACATCACTTTAACACAGCAGCAGCAGCAGTAGCAGGAGGCAGCTTCCGCAACTAATATCATCCATAATACAGGTCTTTTGGGTTAGATCGCGTCAATGTTTACGTAAATATTTACGTTAACGTTTACGTAAATGTTTACGCAAATATTGATGTAAACATCGCCACAAGGGAGACGTAAATATTTACGCGATCTTACAAAAATACCTTTATTTGCGCGATCTAACCCCAAAAAAAGCCTGTATTATGGTTAGATCGCGCTCACCACTACATGCACACACACGTACACACACACGTACACACACGTACACACACAGACACATGATCTCTCTCTTAATTGCAATCAGCGCTCTCTACGTCACATGTCATAGATACGTACACACGCACTCAGTCTTCATTTGGATTAGCATTCCGTGCGTCAAATACATACACACGTACACATTCGACCGTCTACACGTACATACAAAGACAAAGATCCCCCATATAGTCTTAACAGGGGCAAGTGCTGTTAGCGAGCACCTATGAAGGCTGGAACGGTACACGAGGGGGTGGGTGGCCAGCACCACGTCCGACCGCCTTTGTCTCCCCAGTGGCGATATTTACACACCGCACCAGGTACTCATTTGAGGCTGGGTCGACCTAGGAGAGGCCCAGGACCGGTTCAGATAACCGTCACCGGTGTTGGCCGTGAACGGGAATCGAACCCGGATCGCCGGGTTCATAGCGGAGCGCGCTAACCGCTACACTACTGCTCCCCACTACACGTACATAAAGACAAACACACACACTCGACACGTGCATGCATACACACTGAAGTTTTCCGTGGCAAGGGAATCGAACTCAGGCCATCGGATTCATAGTGCAGTGCGCAAACCACTTCGCCACCGCTCCACGCTCTGCGTTAACTCCATCGCACTGCATTGCCTTGGGTCCTCTATCATTCATTTATTTTCTCCGTTTGCAATTGCTCGCATTCTGGAACGCGTCCGCTATTTGATGTGTTAATTGACTAATTGAATCGCTCTCCCTCGCCCTTTCGTAATAACCTCGCGCCTGTGTTCGTTATCATTGTTAATATTCCGAATCATTACTACAACACAGTGAATGTTTTTAATTGTTTCTGGCCAACGTTTATCTGTAAGTGGATCGCGTTCCCCGATTACGGACCTCTGTTTAATGAACAACGAAACATTAACTTTCATTCTCAACAAAAGTTCACTTTTGTTTTAAAACAAATATTTCTGTAAAAAAATAACAATAACCAGAGTAGTGAGAATGGTTACACATCTTTTTTTTTACCCAAGTCCAGTGCATACTGTGGATGCTCTCATCCAGCAGTGGATTGACAATACGACTGCACGTGAAAATTCCATTCTATTCTTGCCCCATGAATGGCGGTAAGCTCAGGAGCTACATGGCAATGCAGAAATCTGCTGATCAGGAGAGAGAGTTCGTGTTGTTGAGATGGCCATCCTCCTCCTCCGTTGAAGGAATGCAGACGACAGTGGTTTAAGATATGATTCAGAGTTGGGGTGGAGTGACCACGATCTCCACTCCTGTGATTTCCACCTTTAATTTTAAATGTATTTAAGTAAAGGTGCGCATCGGACATGGCCATTTACGTACAGTGAATCGCATGCTAATGCACGGCTCTTAATCCCTCAAAGCGTGTTCTTTGACCATACTTCACCGCGCGTGCCAGCGATGGGTTGATGATGAAGGGCGCTTTAGAACATCACTCGCTCCGACTGATATCAGCCGTGGCCGGGAAGCGACTTTAGGTCCGCCGGGTTCTCAACGCAGTGAGCGTGCCACCTGTTCCCTCCTATCCCATCATCTTCATCATCATCAGCCACGATCAATCCCACTGCTGGATGAAGGCCTCCCGAAGCCATTGCCACGTCTCAGTGTCCCGCGACGCAAACATTCAATCCAGCGCCTGCACACACGCTGGCGTGTTCCTCTTCGTCTTCCGACTTTGGCTGCCATTCGCTGTTTAGTCTCGACCTGCGAGACACCGGCTCATCTATCCGTGCCTTTAAATAAAGGCGACCTATTCATCTAAGTGGACTGCTGGCTGTGGGACCTGGAGGCACGACGTGAGTGGTGTGGGGGTGGCGGTGTGGGGTGGTCGCTGGGTGTTAGAGGGGGGTGGTCGGGGTCTCTGGAGAGCGACCAAGAGGGAATGGGGGGAGGAGGAGGAGGAGAGGTTGCTAGGACTGGGAGAAGGGGGGGGGTAGCAGAGCCATTATAAATCACGGGGCGCGAGCCTCCGTGCGGTCACAATTTTCTCTCTGGACGACCGCGGAGGCGCTGTCTCTGTTCCCGAGGTCATCACCGCAGCAACATGCCCGAGCCAAAGAAAGCCGGTGAGTGGCTCGCACACAGGTTCGACTCCCAGTTCGTCCTCGAAAGTAACGCGCGTCGTTGACGCATTTGGTACTCATCTCCCGTTTGCAGCTCTGAGCCAGTGGTGGAAGTTCCACATTTCTATGGCGGGGTCCAGACTATCCATCCGTCCATTCCATCGGATAACCACCGTTGACTGTGCAGAATCAATCGAGCGTTTCAACGGGTCCGAGCAATGAGATTTCGAAACCATCGATAACTGTTGCAAGAGAGTCGGTCCTTGAAGGCTCACGTAACAAGCTGACGGACTTAAACCTGAGGTTACTCAACACCTGCTGCGGTGACATAGCCCTGTCTCATTTCTTCAAAGTAATAATAGCAATGCCACGAATGCATTGCAGATTTAAAGTGAGCATCCCGATAGGAAGACGTGCTGCAAAAGATCTCGACAATGCTACCGAAACGACTCATTTGCTTAACGTGTATAAGACCAGGGCGTGCATCTCTATCGCAGTTGTCTGGGCAAATATCAAGTGCCGGTCGTGGTGTTGACGGTGGTATCTCAGCATCGTCAGCCAATATACCCAGCAGCACTGTCCGCGCACGTGTCTCGCCATTAAGTATGTCAACAATGTTACGTTTAAAAATACAAAACGACGCGCGTTTATATTTGTCGGGAATATTTAGAGCCGCATTATATAATCACGCACGGTGTGGTGGGAATGGAGCGGTGGTCAGCGCACCGCGCTTTAACGAACCCAATTATTTTTCGATTTAAAGCTTTCGTGACTGCAGGGACTCATCTTCTTGGTTCTTTCGGTAAAGTCACGTAGGTAGAAAACTAAAACCAAATATAAAATATATCGCGACGTTTCGATCGCAACACGAGCGGTCGTCCTCGGGCAGAAAAAAACTAATCCAGCAGTGGAACTGCTGGACCAGCGAGAGAGCTGTTACAACAAGATGCTATAGAGTTGGTCTGTTGCCGGATATTTCACCGATGCTCCACCACGCTGGTCAAAGCGAGTTGACGGTGGCAAGATCGGCTCAGATATGTCTCAGCCGCGTTTGGTGATTCACACCCAGGTGGCTGACTTCACAGCGCAGCAGTGCGCTAACCACCGCGCCACCGCTCCACCTTGCATAAGGCGTGGTGGTTGTATGCAGAATTGTGTTGCAATCCAGCACTTTAGATGTGGGGGTAATGGAGAGATTATCTCGTGCATCAGACTGCTAACCTGCATGCCTGGCAGGTGGCGTGTGTATGGCGGTACAGCAAGTGGGTCGATGCCCCGCCTGTACAGAATTGTGTTTGTTAACCCCTCGTATGCCTGGAGTTTAATAATTTTAATGAAACAAAAAACTTCATTTTACCATTCCTCCCTGAGTCTCAAGACTCGTTGCCACGAGGTTTCCCTGCTACATTGCGGGCGTTCGGCCAATTCCATCGATGGGAGTTTGGGAGGAAACCGGAGGACCCGGAGAATATCACACCACGCCTGCCAGGTTGTAACAGATGGGTTCAGGAATCCGCTTTCCGTATGCGGATGCCCAATGGCGGAGCCAGGATTTTAAGGTGGGGGGGGGGGGGTAACCCCTCCAGCAATGAAAAATGATAGAGGACTTGTTAGCAAGTAAGGACTTGTCCCTTGCTTTTTATTCGACGCGTGTGCGGCGATGTCGCAGCCATCGATCGAGAGTCGAATTCGAACCGCGTTGTGTGATCGGCATCGCGCTCGCTGAAGGTGAATGCCTTCAGGGAAGTCGTGCACTGTAGACGCAACTGCGCACAATTCTGTGTCACCTATAACTGCTTTGCCGTTAGTTATTGCCAATTATGGACTCTGATTATTGTCCTATCATCTCATAGAGTCCCTGGCACGTAATAATATGCTACACAGTGGCAGTGGGGTCGCAAAATGCCGATTTATTAGTAATAAACCCCAATGATCCGATCGAAATTATGGATTTCAATCGGATCATTGGGGGCGGGCACGTGCCATCCCACCCCCCCACCCTCCCAGTGCTGCCATCTCGCAACCGCGCGGTGCTTCGATTTGCTCTCACTCATCAGTGTCTTCGATAGGGGACCGGTCAATAAGCCCAAGGCAAGACCCTCCCCAAAAGAGGTATTGGGGACTCTTTGAAGCCTTTAACTCCATGGCTAGGTAGAGGGATCGTACGGAGGATCAATGCTGCTCCATCCCGTCCGGCGTGAGGGTCTATTCTCTATGAACACCGGACGGGTTGCCCAGTGTCAGCAGTGGCTGTTATACGTATCAGCTGCCAGCTGCCATAGGAACGTGGAATTTCCACCACCGGCTCAGGGCCCGTAAAACGCGAGCTTTTATTTTAAAAAAAATGCCGATTATCACGCAAGATAAACGGAAACTCGACACATTCGTAAATAACACCGCACCGTGTCCTTAAAAGGAATTAAGTTTCTACTAGATGACGTTTCGAGCAATGGCCCTTCATCACAGAGGCCAGATAGGGTAAAGAGACGACTGGAAGGTCACCACGGATGGGTTCTCGAACCCACTTGCTGTGCTGCCATCTACTGGCCACCGCGCAGCGCAAAAGGGATTGGGAGCTTCACAAATCTCTGCGTGGTCCGCCAACTCTTGCCTCCAAAGCGCTGGATCGTTGGCATGTGCCAGTGCATCTGAATCGACAGCCCGAGTTCGAGACCGGGAACCGGTCCTGCCAGGTGCGCTTCAAAGTAATACCGGGTGATTGACGTTATCCGAGTTCTATTTGATTAGTTTTTGGTGCACTCTGCAACAAAATAACCGAACATGTTTCAGTTTTTTTTCATTTAGTTTCATTTATTTGGTATAGCCCTATGAGCCATTCGGCTCTTGAATCGGGTGCAACCGCAACAAACAAAAAACAAAAACATGAACAAGAAAACATCTTCAAGTGACTATGTGACTATGCGCAAACAGAAAAATCCAAGTCTTCCAGAAAAAAAGCACCGTACACCAACGCTGTGCAAAAATCCGTTGAGCTATTGACAAAAAAAAATCTGATATATTATATTTGGATTCAGACACTCCTTAGAGCCACCAAATGCACAAAGTTCGTACAAAATTGGATATTTTTGTCAGTGTCAAAGTATGAAAAAAATAAGAATAGTTTTAACCCTTTCTGGCAATAAGGAGCATGTTTTGTTTGCATGTTCACGACAAGAACCGTGTGTGGTTGATGCAGACTTCACTCCTTGAAGAAGCTTTCTATTTGGTGTTTGAACATCTTAACACAATGTTGATTCGAAGCTTTCGTGACTGTAGGAATCCATACTCTATTGGTCTTTTGGTAAAGTCACGTGGGTAGAAAAATAATCTTCACACATCTCGTGTTTGATTGCCAGAAAGGGTAAAACCTATTCTTATTTGTTCAAAGTTCGTACACCAAGATGTAAAAAAACACACGTGGACATCTTTTCCCCTACAAATTCCAAAAAAATATTTTTGGAGCTCATTTCTCGTTATTTAAAAGCGTAGGCGGGATTATGTTAATTTCTGAACAGCATTCGAGTTTATCCATAATACAGATATGTCCACAACACAGATTTATCCACAACACAGGTTTATACACAACACAGGTTTATCTACAACACAGGTT
>CM025620.2:10858974-10874129 GCA_014621495.2 Entosphenus tridentatus | reverse complement strand
GAGGGGAGTAGAGTGAGATGACAGGGGAGAGGTAGGAGAGTGCGTGGTGGAGGGGAGCAGAGTGAGAGGGGTATGTAGCGATAACTCAATGCAGGATCTTGAACGTAATCATGTACAAGTGGGAAATCTGTGTTGGAAGTGACGGAGGTGGAAGCACAGAGCAAGAGAAACCTCACTCCCATCATCATTAACACCGCCTATCGCCACACACGCGTTACCCCGCAGCTGAACACAGCGTACATTTTTGCGATAAGACGGTGTTAATGGTGATAGGCGTGAGGTGTTTACGATGTTTACGATGGGTCTTGAGTGGTTGTGGTGGTGGTGGTGGAGGGGTACGTTTACAAGCTCCTGTCGCGCCGAGCGGAGGCCGGTTATTCGATTTTGGAAACTTTGCTCGGATCGCGGCTGTGGCCGGGAGAAGATGGCGCAGGAAGGATAGAAGGACGTGGGGGAGGTTTTCTTCCATTGCCAGGGGCAGACCCATTGCTTGATGGTGGTGCCGCGGTGGCGAGATGCTATACGGGAGACACCTTGACTTCGATCCTGACACCTGTTTATTTGGAGTTTGCATGTCTCTCATCCCCGTGGTCGCGTGGATTTTTCTCCGTGTCCTCCGGTTTTTCCCCATCATTTAAAATCAACGTGTGTTTTAGAGTATCTGGCTGCTATGAATTTCCAAATCACAATAAGCCAATTCGTGCAGCTATCATTTGTGGCCAGGTCGCTTTACTTGTATGGAAATTTAAATGTTTACGGTTTAGTTTTTAATTTCTCACCGAAAATATTCCCCCGTCGCATGCGCAGACGAGAGTATGTGGCACGTGGCCAGTTGCCACAGCCATAACGGGAGATGGTATACTGGATGTGGTGGGTGATATTGTGGTTTTAAACAGTCAGCCGTTTTGGTAAACAAAATTGGTGGCAAATTTCTCATTATCGAAGTATATCAAATGTAATATTCGTCAATCATGATTCATTCATTTCTTGAAACAACAAATACGCTCATTACTAATTCTGAGAAACGTTCTCGGACAGCGATTGTCCACCTCTGGTTGACCGGCGGGACGGTCACCGTGAACTCTCAGGCGCGATGTTTCGCCGACCACTGTGCATCGCTCATTTATTTTTTATAAATCTTGTTGCTGCCGCTGGTGCTGCACCCTTTATTAAAACACATTCCTGCTGCAGAGGGAGCTGGTAGGAACGTTGGGTTGCTCGGTCAATGGCCAGGGTCAACGGCGGCGTGGTGTATTCCGCAAATATGGCCGACTGTGAGGGCGGGCACAAGCCGGCGTGAGTAGGTTAAACGTTGAGTTTTATAAGGGCACCACGGGGTGACCAGACCCTCCCCACCCAGCCCCTCCCCACCCAGCCCCTCCCCACCCTCCCCACCCAGCCCCTCCCTGCATGACGGACGGACGGACACAATAATCCCCTGTGGGCTGGTGTAACCAGGAGGTTCCTACCAGTACCAGCAGATTAGCTGAGCCCGTTGGTGCACGAGGAACATTGCCACTTTCGCAAGGGCGAGCTGGGTAAAGAGGGGCGAGCAAGCTGGGTAGTCTCTGCAGCAGATTCCGCGAACCGCTTCCACTCATTTATTGGCTGGAAACATCATCATCATAATAATAATAAAACGAATACATAAAGACCCCGTCGATTTTTATTGAAATAAAAGCATTTTAGGGTAAATGATGGCAAAATATCATCGCAGGTATATTCGTGAATAACGCTAAAGGATTGGATTCTACGTAAGCTCCGACCAATGCCTCTGCACAGGTGCAATGGCAGCTGCATTGTGGAAGACATTTCGCAGCATCTGTGGAGTTATTTTTGTAACCGCCGCCCCCCTGCATTTCCGCTGTCGTAAATTGTGCACGTCTGTAACTCTTGTGTGATGCACCTCCTGACTTGATGAAGCCCCCCGTGCAAAGAAACCCTCAAAGGCGTTAAATGCGGAGATGGAGCCGTCCAGGGTCTGTTGCCGCCGCGTCAATCCAGCGATTTAGAAAGCTTTCACTCAGGTACTCGCGACACGACGTTTGCGTAATGACAAGGAACCCCCCCCCCCCCCCCCACGTTATTGAAAGTGTTACTACCATTACACGTGCCGACTTCAGCAGTTTTTTCTTGCTGTGGTTGTCCAACCTGATGACGATTGCTTGTGTTGTGATCGAAACGTCGTGATCTATTATTTTTCTACCTACGTGACTTTACCGAAAGAACCAAAGAGCATGGATTCGTGCAGTCACGAAAGCTTCCAATCAAGATATACTATTAGTCCGATAAATAGATACGGGCTTCATGGACACCCTGTCGGACCGCTGAGCTTTGGCCATTGATGACTCCTGCTCACCGCCTGGCTGCTCTCGTCTGCGGTTCCTCCTCGCCCCGAGTTCCGAGTGGACATCACAAAAGTCCGTCCGTCATGTCCCCCGCGGCCTCCCGGCCACCGGTGCTGCTCGGAAACCACCGGACGACCGCCTACGACGGCCGCCCGGCCGCGCGTCCTCCCGCTTGCTTTGCCGCTCGCAGTGTCAGCGGCCGCCACCGCCGACATCTGCTGAGGCCTCGAACCTCCTGCCGCAAGGACGGGGATCCGTGCCCCTTTCACGCTTCGGCCGTTACGATTACGCCGGGGAAATTCCGAAGCGGCTCCGCGCGGCTCCGCGTCGCCGGAGAAGGGGGTTGGGGGGGGGGATGGCTCAGCTGTCGCGCCGAATCGGGAGCGCTCCGAGGGAGATTTAGGGATTTGTCGAGCGTGCCTCGGTTAAACCTCGCCGGCGAACAAATTGGCGCGTCGGCGCACGCTGGAATATGAACGACTCCAAAAATCGACGTCGTCGCGTCCGTCGTTAGAAACCACCTCGTGATGGGAGAATTTACAGTGAGGCTAGAGATTTGGTCCATAATCCCCTTCTCTTTTTATCATCATCATCAATCACCACTATCATAAGTCATTATCAATCCACTACTGGATGAAGGTCTCACCAAAGCCGTTGCACTGCCAGACATGTGACCGGTGTGGAAGAGCAGGCCAATGTAGACCCTCTAGAGGGGCTCTCTGCAACTCCGTCTAGTGGAGGCCCTTCTGCCAGCAGCGGCGTGAGCCAGCATTTGCAGGGGCTGCACCTCTACCTCTTAAAGCACCCGGATGCTACCGCATCTCACGATGCTCAACAAAACAAGTGGCAATGTGACCAAGGATGTATCGCGGAAGAAAGGAGATGTGTAAGGGCTGACTCGGCCCATCATCACCCCTCCAGGGGCCGATACAATTAATCACCAGTTTGTGTGGAAGTCAACAATGGGTTTGTCCTGTGGATAGACTCGTCCTTGGCCAGAGGAACATGGAATTTTAACCGCTGTCTCGGGGCCGTAGACGGAAGGTTAACAGTGCTCCTCAGTGCTCGTCTGAGCAGGAGTTAACGTTGGCGTCGTCTCCTGCGATTGGTCAGCGGAAGGTGTTCGTACGGAAGGTGTTCGTACGGAGGAGCCACGGAGAGGCGGGGCAGGGGGGGAGGTCAGTGTCGAAACGCTCCACCTTGTTGCCTTCGTCGGCGATGGAGATGCTGTGCCGTGGATTATTTTTTTTCTCATCATCATCATCATCATCCTCCTCCTCCTAAAAATGGACAACAAAAGAGCGTTCGTGAACACGCTCCGACTCGTGTCACCGTAACCTCCGGAGCATAAAGGCGCTTTGGAAAGTAAGACGCCCCCCCCACTGGTGGCGCACGCACGCAGCTACCGGACGCACGCCCAGCTTTCCACTTTACATTCCAGCATAAAAAACAAATGCATCTTTGACAACTCGGAGCAATACGGTAATTAGACAACAAGGCATGCGCGCGTGTGTAATTACCGTATTGCTTCGGTGGCACGTGGCTTTCAGACACAAACGCCGCCAAAGCAAGATTCCACTGAACAAAGCATGTAAATCACATACGGGATACTGAACATGCGGCACCGCGTGTACTTCAATACAGTAATACCGTCGTCACCTCCGATGACCGTCTGGAATGCTCTTCCTTCCGATATTAGGAAGCCGCTGGAGCTACGCACTTCTACATCATCATCATCTAGATTGAAAAACGAATGTATTTAGAACTGCTTTTTGTGGTTAGTTTGTTGTCCTTCCCCCCCACACCTCCGATGAGTTCGGTTGGCTACGTACGGCGCGAAAGAAGTTCAACACACAATCTGTGTACGTACGTCAGATATTATCTATCCACTGCTGGGTGAAACCCAAGCTGATCCGAACGCTCTCCGTCTCGGTCCGGCGATGCGGTGGTTGATCCGTGAACTGATCGCCATCACCGCCACCATCACCACGGGGGTGGTTATTTTTTCTCCCCTTCGACTGCCATTCCGTCACCAACCTCGTCCACCGGCCGTTCGTAACCTCCTCGTGACGCGCCATGCCAAGGCCCATGCTCTCTCCTTAGTCAACGTCAACTGCTCTGCACGATTTATATTTAAGCAAATTACTCTTTACTCTTTGGTTCTTTCGGTAAAGTCACTTGGGTATAAAATAAAATAAAACACCGACGTGACTTTACCGAAAGAAGCAAAGAATATGGATTCCTGCAGTCACGAAAGCTTCAAATCAAGATCAAATTACTCTTACTCGGTGCCCGTTTAAGAGTTTTAAATAGATTGCGTATTGTATAATTACCATTCGGTGACATCATAATTATTTCAATCGTACGTATTATTTTACAGCTGTCTCGCCGTTACGGTGATGGGAGTTTGGAGTTGTATAACTCACCTACAGGACCGCGTAGATAGAACGCGTGTTTATTTTTACCTGCTGTGATTTGTAGATGCACGGCTTTCTATTCTGGGTGTGCGCGTCTGGGTGTACGGATGCCTCGGTGGTATAGCGGTTATCGCTCTACCCTACGAAGCCGGCTGGCCCAAGTTCGATTCCCGGTCACGGCCAACGCCAGCGACGATTATCTGAACCGGTCCTGGGCCTCCCCTAGGTCGACTCAGCCTCAAATTAGTACCTGGTGTGGTGTGTAAAACATCGCGACTAGGGAAACAAAGGCGGCCAGGCTTGGTGCTGGCCACCCACCCCCTCGTGTGCCGTTCCGGCCTTCACAGGTGCTCGCTAACAGCACTTGTCCCAACATTCTGTGAAGGCTATATGGGGGATCTTTGTCTTTGTTTCGGGCAACAAGCACCAATCGTAGATAGCGCGCGCTGTGCTTTGAACTTTGTCTACTGTCATCTCCTCCTCCTGCACCACCACCATCATAATATACCACTTGCCGCCACCACGTCCTTTTTCTCCACCGCAACTACCACCCCTGTTCACCTTCACCACCATCATTATCACCACAACCACCACCCCTGTCCACCATCATCAAAACTACGACCGCCACCACTTCCCCACCATCAACCTCTGCCAACACCACCTCCTCATCAACCTCCATCACTCCCTGTTCACCTTTCCCTCCCTCCTCCCGTCTCCCGCACCTCCCCCGGCAGCCCAAGATCATATGGTTCAAGAACAAGGTGAACCTGCAGGAGGACCCGCGCTACCGCATGTTTGGGCACCAGGGCGTGTGCACGCTGGAGATCCGCAAGCCCGGCCCGTACGACGGCGGCGTCTACACCTGCCGCGCCATCAACTCGCTCGGTGAGGCCGAGGCCGAGTGCAAGCTGGAGGTCAAAGGTGAGGGGGAGCTGTGGCGGCGGTGGCGTTTGGGAGATGGTCGCTCGCGTGGTTGGAACTCCGCGGGAGGGGGGCGGTGGAGAAGGGTCGATGGTTTCGGCGTCTTCGGGAGAGGGGGGCGACGAGGGGTTTGCCGAGCGTGAGCTGGATGTGTGGGGGCCGGTGCGTTGGCCGGTGTTGTCATTGTCATCGTCATCACATTATCAGTCATCGTCACCATCGCCGTAATTGTCATCGTTATCATCGTCGTCATTATCATCACTGTCATCATCATCATGACCGTTATATCTACTGTCATCGTCATCACCGTCATCATCGTCGCCTTCACCATCGCCAGCATCGTAATTGTCACTGCTGTCATAATCGCCAGCATCCTTACCGTCATCATCACCATCATCATCATCATTGTCGTCGTCATCATCATCACTGTGTTGTGATATGACTTATTGTCTTATGTACCGCTGTTATTGATGTTTAACGCTGCATTTCTACCTGACAGCCTTAACGATCACAACTTAATGGAATAACTCTCAAGCACATTCCTTTGCTGATGTCTCTGTCCATGATGTTTTGCACCTGCTCTCGTCATCACGCGATGCGACGAAGACTCCGTTTACAGCTCCTGCAGAAGAGTTCACGACAAACCCTGTGTTCGCGAACAACCCGCAGAACGAGATACCACAGAACTACTTCTTAGAGCCCTTTAATTGACCCTTTTTTTCCCACACTAGGCACTTCATCACGTACCCCGCTATGTTGACACTCCTCGCAACATAGCGAAGCATCCAGAATGTTTCATTCCCAGGGCGAGATTGCACTCATTGGTGACCAGGCTGAGGCTGCCACTTGTCTTGCTGTGGAGAACCCGGTTTGATCGTGAAAACCCCACATGCACGTCAACAATACTGCCTGAATGGGGCGAAAAAATATATATAATCGGCAAAGTTTTGGGCAATGGGTGCAATGCAGAAGGGTCGTTTCCCGAAACGTTGCTCATTTCATAAATGATTTTTGTTATTCTTTTAAAGCCGCGTTGCTGACGAGTGTGTGTTGTTGTTAATCTTCCCTTTGCACCGCTGACAACTCAGCAGCAACAGGACCACCAAATAATGAATCAGTTTAGCCCACGGGTGGCTAGATCCTGGATTCGAACTCGAACTCTGACCCCGGGGCCGCCTGGCCTCATCTCGGTCAACGTTTGCGTAACGACCGCCCCGTGGATGGCGTGGTGCCGGTAGCGCTCTCCGCCTCGCATCCGCGCCTGCGAGTAACAACGGGCAGACTTACTGATGAGATCTTGATTTGAAGCTTTCGTGACTGCAGGAATCCATACTCTTTGGCTCTTTCGGTAAAGTCACGTGGGTAGAAATATAACAATAAGACATCGCGGCTATCGCGATTTTCACCTGAAGACGGGCGCTTGTGTTGCGTTCGAAACGACGTGATTTATTTGGTTTCATTTCTACCTAGGCGACTTTACCGAGTTACTGATGAGAGTTTCAGTGGCACAGCGGAGAGGCACTTGCCTGTCGGCCAGTGCTGGGCCACGGCCCGGCCTGTTCCCCTAGGGTGGCGATGTGTGCGTCGTGCGAGGCCCGGTGTGTCAGTCGGGCACTTCGTAGGAGGTGCTCGTTGACGGCACTTCGCCCCAACGCGATGCCCCCCACCCCCCTTCCCTTACCCCTTCATCATCGGCATGCTTTATTGATGCCGCTAAGGTTCCAATGCAGCACATCTCCAGTGGCCAGAACAAAGGGGCATTTGAGATCGTAACAAGGGAGTCGTCGTCGCTCGCAACAAGGGAATCGTCGTCACCGTTGTCGCTCAGTAAAGACGCAGTTGCAGATCCTGTTGCGTGGTGCTCCGGCGTGTGAACGCGCGTGCGTACCCGACTGCGCACTCGTGATAAACCTCGGCGATAAGAGTTGCGCGTTTATAAATGCCTTACTTACTAAATACAGCGTGCAGAAACGATACAGAAGACAGTATATGGGGATAAAAAAAAAAATTTTTAAATCAAAGTTGCCGAACAACGGGACCAAGGGGCCCAATACGGCATGCGGCAAGCGAAAGACAAAACCGAGGGGCTTAACGGTGCTCCACACCACGCTCACTTCCTTCTGTCCACTGCATTTGAGCTCTCCGGACGCTGTCTGAACATCACGTGGACATACCACGTCTTTTATATTGTTCAATTAAGCAAGACATTGATTCGTCGTGGGTGCATTCATCATTTTTTTCTTCCGGATGAGCTGTTCCACAACGCCCATGCCAATAATTAGCGGCGGTAATCGGTAGATAAATACATTTGGTATTTGCGCAATTCTTATAGTACAAAGGCTATCATCACAAGACGATAGCCTTTGGCACACAGAAGGTCGATCCCGGACCCTGACGATGCCTGTTGTATATTTGTAGTCCGCATGCTCTCTCTCTCCCCCCGTGGCAGTCGCGTGGATATTTTTCCCTGGGGGCCTCCGGTTTTGCCCTCCACATTTAAAAACAACACGCGTTTATTATTATTTTGGCCGCTACTATAAATCCACAAGTGCGACGGTGATGATATCGCCACTATTGACGAGCTATCAACGAGTGGCCCAGATTGCCTCTGAAAACATATCTAATAGCTCACCGGCGGTTGACCCGGTGAATAAAATATCTTAGTTTTGTTGTTGTTGTTGTTTCTGCTTTGTAAGCATTAACAAGAACGAGTGCCACCTTGGGCCGACTTGCAGAGCTGGAGGTGCCCACTTTGGCAACGGCGGCAGCAGGAGTCACGTGCAGCGGCAGGGCACACGCTGTCCTGGCCACAATGACTCCGGCGTTGATCTCCCCGGCGGTTCGCTTGTTGACAGCCGCGATGCTTTGCGCGACACGGTCTGGGAACTACAAACTAAAAATACACCCCTCTCACTACCTTTGCGGTGGTGCGCATTTGTTCGATGCAGCGCACGCACGCACAGGGATATTCGTGGCGCACGCTGTATCGTTGAATGCAATGTACTGAAGATCGGCTGAGTGGACGTTGTTATATAACGATTATCTCACTGGCATGCAGCGATTAATCTTGGCCGGGGCAGTCCAGTGCGACGTTCGAAAGGGATTATTTTGGGGCGCCGCGTCTATGTGGCCTTGTTTTGTCCTGACACCGGTCTAAAAGGCGTGTGATGCTGTGCCTCTACACGCAGGCATAGATGCTGCAACGATATGGGATTAAGCAGATTATTTTGGAGAGGCTCACCTTGCGCTCCTTCGCGCTAGTGCCTCACTCCCAAACAATCCCTGCGCTAAAACCCCGTCGGCCTAGCATCGTTCCGGAAAACACCGAGCGAGAAACTGAACGCCGGTTTAGAAGGGGGAGTAAAAGGGGGAGCCGGAAACACAAAAGTACGGCAAAACGACAGCAGCGACAACGGTTGAAAGTGACATCTTTTAATCGCCATCGCTACCGTCGGCCGCCGGGATGACGACCCCCCCCACCTCCAAGACGTCGCCGTCTCTCTCGCTCTGGCGACGATTGTCCAGCGCCTGCAGCACGAGCCGATCCCATCTCCCGGGAAAGCCAGAGGAGAACGCACGCTCGAGTCGGGCACACCGCATGCAGCGCGCGCACAGGAAAGTTCGCTAAGGGACAAAATGATACAGAAACGTGAGACAATAATTTAAAATAATTTTAAACGTCGTGGGTTTTATTTTTATGATACTTTTTCTATCTACGTGGCTTTACCGAAAGAACCAAATAATAATAATATTCTTAGGTTTTTTCGTGAAAGTCACGTAGGTAAAAAATTCAAATTAATAAAAGTAAAATTAAATTAAAATCACGACGTTTTGGAGGCAACACAAGCTTCCGTCTTCAGGTGGAACCGTCACAGCACGATAGCTGTATGAAGTCGTGATTTTTATT
The DNA here is from genome assembly GCA_014621495.2 of Entosphenus tridentatus. Lineage (NCBI taxonomy): Eukaryota > Metazoa > Chordata > Hyperoartia > Petromyzontiformes > Petromyzontidae > Entosphenus > Entosphenus tridentatus. The sequence goes on along the minus strand of CM025620.2, from coordinate 10,864,536 downwards.
TTATTTTTATTTTACTTTTATTAATTTTAATTTTTTACCTACGTGACTTTACCGAAAAAACCTAAGACTATGAATACTTGCAGTAACGAAAGCTTCAAATCTAGAAATAATAATTTAAAATGTCACTGCAGCCATCCGGGCCATGTTAGTTAACCCTTGAGCCGATGGTTCCCAAAATGCCTCATTGTGACCAACGAGAGTGACGAATGCTGTCAATGATTGTCTTCGTTTGATCTCCAAATGAGAGCTACTGCACGATGGCCAGCGTGTTGTCTTGGGAAGAGGCCGCAGTATGCTTGGCAGGGAACATCTTTTCAGGCGGGATAACAAAAAAAAACCCTAATGCGAGATGAAACATCCATGGAAGTGCGATTAGAATCGAGGCAGCTTTCCGGGCATGGTGGACACTGCCTGTATGTGGACACTGCACCAATGGCAGACGCTGTCCATATGGGGTGACACTGTCGACTCTGGCTGTATTTGCCACCCCGGGGTGACAAATACTGCCCCCCCCCCCCCCCGGTTGCACGGGGGCCAAATTTTTTAAAAAAATGACGGGGGAAGATGCGGGTTGGCCGGAGGGGTAGTGTTGTGTGTGGGGAGGGTGCGGGGGGGGGGGGAGGTGCGTCAACTTGCTAAGTGGCCGCTAAAGCGCATTGGCCGACGTGGCCCATCTGTTTGGGCGCCGCGTGTGGCGCACATTCCTTACCTTGCATGGGCGTCCCCGCGGGCAGCCTTGGTGCCACTCCGGGCCTCGGCGTAAACGTCGGGATAAAAGGGGGCGCCGAGAATAGAAGGTGCGTGCGTGCGCGCGTGCGCGCGGTTTCCGTGCCCCGCGTCCGTGCGAGTGTGCCGTCACCGGACTCCCCGGGGGGGACCCTGACGACTTTGTCTCCTCTGTGGCTGGACCACCTTCACTTGCCCCCCCCCCACCACCTTTAAGCCGGGTCCACACCTGAGTGATCAGTTGCACGTGGCAACTCTGTTGCGTGTGGACGTCTCCGCAACAGGTTGCTCGCAGCCGACTCTACGTTCAAGCGTCGATCCGCTCGGCGATGACTACCGATGTGTTTCATCACGTGACAAATTTACGACATTGACTGGTTTATACAATCCTGAACTTGCTGTTTAATGTCCTTGTTTTGCGTGAATACTGGCTCAGGTGTGGACAAAGCAGTTGTAGGCGATGATTAGGTTTGCGGCAATTTCACTTTCACAAAAGCCTTGACCCCCCCCCGTCCCCCAAAGGTGATGGAGTCATCCGAGGTGTCATGTATCGAGAGCAGATATGGAACATTAATCGATTTTGTTGTTGTATGTGCCGGCCTTTTGCATGCTGGGTAATATAATTATCGAGTTATTCACAGGTGTAGATCGGCGTGGTGCTCGTATGTAAACAATAATGGGATGTCTCTACGTCGTAATTTCGTGCTGTGTTTGTTCGTCGCGGGTAATATAATTGTAAAACGCCCAATGAAGCGGGACTGAGACCAATCTAATCACAGGTGGCTGAAACGTGGATCCGAACCACAGGCTCTCAGGATTATCCAGCCCGGCGTTCGGACCCTCCGTGTCACCCGAACGCCCTCGGGCCACGAATCCTTCAAATGGCCCATGTCCTCGGCTCGCTCTCCATTTCCCCATCGCGCCGTCGGCGCTACCGGCACCACGCCATTCACGGGCCGGCCGTTACGCAAACGTTGACCGAGATGAGGCCAGGCGGGCCCGGGGTCAGAGTCCTAATAAAGCGCGTCCTGTCGATGCCGTCCTGCCTGGTCACGTGCTCCGTGCCCCCCCCCCCGCCCTTCTCGTCGGTCGCGATCTGCTCGTCCGTCTGCCCCCGCGCCTCGGAGGTCGCCACGATCGCGACGTCGTTCTGGACCAAACGTGGAGGGTGATTCGCGAGTTGTTTTGGTTGTTGTTGCTGATTTTGTTTTTGTCGTGAGCCGAAATACGCGCTTTGTCATTTCATCGGACCCAGTGTTTCTCGGACTCAAAGTCCTTCTAACCTGTCACGCTTCGTCCTTCCGAGTTTACTTTGTCGTTGCACGCAGCACGTGCCTGATGATTGCTAAACACGTCCCAACGTGCACACACATACGCATCAGGTCTCTATTTGAATTTCAATCGGTGCTCTCCATATCACCTTGGACATGGACGCACACACAAACATACAGTCTCTGTACGTGCTTACACAAGCACACACGTGCACACACACGTAGACACATATGTACAAAGACAAAGATCCCCCGTATAGCCTTAACAGACTGTTGAATCAACACGTACACACACTGCATATCTCGCCTCGGAATTACTACTGAGACACGTACACACAAGATCGACCGACTGCTGACGAATGCTACAGTTCGGCAATCATCAGGCGAGTGCACGAGTGTGATGGCTTCGTTCATATTTGAAAAGGGGGGGGGGGGTGAATTGGTCATCATCGAAGAGGCACCCCCGAGGTTGGTCGCGATGAAAGGCGGCTGGGAAACGCAGAAACGTACCGTGATTGTGTTGCACAATCGGCGCAGGAAACGAGCAAACGCGTTGCCGGCGGTGGTTCTGTGCACACCAGGACTGGCGCGACGTGTCTCTTCCAGTACCTTGACTCCTGCTTAATTGCATACAAATGCGACGTTTGTATACAACGTGGTGTTCTTGGAAAGGTCGTCCATTCTTCGCTATCGTCACCGTTTTCAAACACTGCCTTTCATAGCTTACCAAATGTGTCGAAGAAAATTATTTTGGCAATAGTCCGTCTTTGGATCAATAACATTTTTTTAACGTAAAAGAACCAAATACTTCATTCATTACCCCAGGAAGGCCTCGTTTAAGTCCCAAGGCACTAATTGGCTGTGGCAACTGGTCACGTGATGTCTCCTCCCACCTGCACATATGACCGGGATATTTTTCGATGATGAGTTAACTAAATTGTAAAAAAAAATTTTATTTAAACCAGGTAAGGCTCACTGAGCTTATAAAGCTCTTTTTTCAGAAGCGACCTGACTAAAAATGATAGCTCAAGGAAGCGGCTCATCGCCACGTGGAAATTTATAGCAGCCAAAATACTCTCAACGCCGTGTTTCTAAAGGTGGAGGAAAAACCAGAGGCACCGGAGAAAATTCCACGGGGCCAAACATACAGCAGGCGTCAGGGTCTGAATCGAACCCACGACCTCCTGTATACCAGGCGAGGTAGTTAACATCTCGGCACCCTGAGCAGGTGGTAGTAGTAGCAGTGAACTCGGAAGCACGTCAATTCCCGACTACATTTGGTGCGTACGTTTATATCCCGTCATGCAGCAGGGTTTGTTCGCTGTCATAGCCGTGCGAAAATATGTTGTGACCTGTGCTTTTCATTCCACAGCCAAAACACGAACCGCAACACACACACACGCGCGCAATTGACAGTGATGATATGCTGTATGTTTAAATATACACGTACAGATGCTGCAGTGTATTGTGTGGTAGGCACATGCATTTCGATTGCCGATGCATTTCCCATTGGCTGGTGATGCATTTGCCGACGGTGCGTGTGCTGTGACAAACGTGTCAACGTGGAGACTGAATGGGCAGTGGCAGGGACGCTTGGCTTGGCTGCATTGAAGGCAGAACCCGTCACCGTATTCTCCGTGGCGCTGGCTGCGGTGTGGAAAGACGCACTCCAAATCATTGTGCCCGGTGCCAGCAGGGTTGATCTCGGCTCTTGCGCGTGTCCACGGATTGTTTCTGACGGCACGCCCGTTGACTCTTGCGAGCGAGAGACGACGCGTCCGATTCTCGCTTTGCTTGATTCGATGCGTGCCTGTGTCGCGAGGAGAACCTACGCAACGAGCGTGAGAGACGGAGTTCGATCGATGATTTGACGAATCTTTACCTGCCAAGGAATCTGCGTTCAAACCATTTTGGACCCATGAACGTGATCGCTTTAAGTGACCCCCCCCCCGCCAGTGGTAGTGAGCAGCAATAAATAATCGTTAAATTACAGAAGTTCCTCTTCCCCCACCGTGCCCGTGCCAAGCCGCGATGCCCACACCCTGCCTATTCAGTGCGCCCTGCGCTGCGGGACTGCGATGTTCCCTCTCCCATGAGCTGTCGGGTCGTACCGTGCGTCGATTCGCAACGATGTCCGACGTTTCGCTCCACACGTGCCGCTGGGAGAGCGTCTTCAGTTCCGGACGAAGACGCTCCCACCAGCAGCACGTGCCGAGCGAGCCGTCGGGCATCGCGCTTCCGAACAACGCCGTGGCACGACCCCGAAAGCTCATGGGAGAACTGCACGGCAGAGCCGTGGAAACCAACGCCGTGGTGATCGCTCGCTGACCATCTCAACATCTGCCCACCCCTACCCCTCTCCCCGCTCCCTTCCATCCGCCTCTGCAACCGCGACCATTCCTGCTCCGCCGTTGCCGCTCACCCGCTCGCAATCCCACTCCCCCGCCTGCCCGCCTGCCCGCCCACCCGCCCGCTCGCTCGATTCATCGCCCGACCGCCCGCCCGCCCGCTCGCTCTCATCGCGCCGCCGTCCGTTCTGCACGACAGTGGCCCAGGAATTGGCGCGCGGCTAAGTGGCGCCGCGCGCACCACAAGGTAAGCGCTCGCACAACAACAACAATAACAACAACAACAAACACCCGTTTGGATTGACTGCATGATCTCACGCGCGGGCACGCACGCAGATGTGGCGCTGGGTAACTCGTCCGAGGTGCGATGAGCTCGAAGGCGAACGAATAAGTGTTGAGAGGACGTTTGTTCACGTTAGAATCGCGGACGGACAGCGTCTCCACACAGTCACGCTCTGCTAAAATAAACCTATCGCTGCGCCACAAACCTAGGGGGGCCCTGAGCTCGACTCCCGGCTATGGCTCCCGTCAGTGGCAAGTGATATCCGAATCGGTTCTGGCCCTCCCCAAGTTTGACTCGGCCTTAAGTGAGCACCAGGTGTCGTACCGAAGCGTCGGCACTAGGGAAGCAGTGGCACGTCACGTGCCGTGTCGGCCTTAGCAGGTGCTCGCCAACAACCCCTGAAGTCTGAGAGGCTGCACAGGCGATCGTTGTTTTCGTGGATGTGACACCCACCTACTGGCCGGACGTGCACACAAGGGGAAGTCAAGCGACGAGGTTCATGCGACATGCGCAGAGCGTATGCAATGACAAACAACTGGAGGGCGCACATGGCTAGCAATAATAATGATGATGCCCTGTATTTACCCAGGAAAGCCCCACCGAGTGACAGGAATCATGTTCCAGAGGGTTCTGCTCCAATGGGAGATGTTCCGTCCAACCGCATTCACGACCCTTTTTGCTTCACGTGGGAGGAACGCCGAGTTATCCGGAGGATGAAGAAGAAAAAAACCCCACGCACGAGGGGACAAGACTGAAAGATGCACGCGGGTCGAATCCCACAATCGATTTTACTCGACCGCCGCCACCTCCCGCTGGCTACCTGCTCGCAGGCCCACCCACCCACCCACCCTCGCCTCCAAATCTCTGCGAGATCCACCAACCCTTGCCTGGGAAGCGCCGGGTCGCAGCGGCGCGCGAGCACCACCACCACCAC
>CM025620.2:10820388-10858574 GCA_014621495.2 Entosphenus tridentatus | reverse complement strand
CAGGTCTGTCGGGAAGACACCTGAGGACGGCTGCTTGCGTTGTGGCCGAAACGTCGTGAGAATTATTTTATTATGTTTTATTTTTATTATTTTATTATTTCCCTTCTACGTGACTTTACCGAAAGAACCAAGAAGTTGAATCCCTGCATTCACGAAAGCTTTAAATCGAAGAACAAACTTGATGTGTAGGGGGTGGGTGGGGACCCACCCCCCTCTCCGGCATTGTGACGGAGCTGGGCGGCTGGCGCAAAGCCGCGCTCGACGCATCGCTCGGAGGCTGCACGCGGCGCGATAAATCCCACCGAGGGGTGCAGTTTATCCCACCAAATTGCCGATATATTAATTACATCGCATCGCGGTTTCAGCGGCACTCCCGAGTCAAAAATAGAGGGCTCATTAGGCCTGTCCGGCGACAGCCCCCCCCCCCAGCCACCTCCCCCGGTACAATTCCAAGCGCGGTACGGGGCTCGCTCTACCGCGCTGGGTTGGCCTGCTGTCGCAAATAGAGACGTCGCGTGACTACGGAAGGCTCGGTGCCAGGGCTGCGTCTTCCTCGGGTGTTCTGTCCCCACCGTGCGCTATGCGAAATTCTCCCCCCCCTCCTCTCTCTCTCTCCCCTAACGTCTGTGAGTGCACAAGGGGACATTGAGCCAAAATGTAATGGATCATCAGGCCCGAGTATAATCAGCGGCGCAAGGCTCGATATCAGACACATGTCAATTATGTGTGGTATGCTTTAATGTGCGGGGTGTGGGGGGGGGTGAGCAGCACGCTGGCGCAGGGGTTAGTTAGCGTGCCGCGCCATGAACCTTGGCGACCCGGAGTTCGATCCCCGGCCATGGCTGAGAGTAGTGGCGAGCGATATCTGCGCCTTCCCTGTGGGTCGACTCAACCTTAACGGAGTATCTGGTACAGTTGCGTAAACATGAGCACTGGGGAGACAAAGGCGGAAAGACGTGGCGCTGGCTGCATCACTTTCTCCGGCCTTCATAGGTGTCACCCAGCCACCTCAATATGGTCAAGTCCGTTTCGCTGTTTCCAGTGCCACGGTCCGGTCCAACGTTTTGCTTTTGCCCTGCATCCTTCCGTTTGTCCGTCTGTCGCGTTCGTTGTTCCATCCCTCCGTTTGCCCGTCCGCCCCTCTGCCTCGCAGGCACGCCCAGCCTGCTCTCCCTCATGCTGCTGGGGATGCCGATCACCTACGGCGACCTCGACGATGACATCTTGACCCTGGAGTTGCCCGCCAAGCTGGGATTCTGACGGGGGCAGATCCGCCCACGACGATCCTGCACCGCACAGAGAAAGAACCGCAACTCACAGCCATGAAGGCCGACTTCACTTTTTTTATTTACCCCAAAACCCCACTTTAATCCGATACGCCCTAATTAATGCGTGCAAAATCCCATTTATCTCTGTGATTGAACATTTGCACGGATTAGGGGAATCAAATCGGAAGTGGCACAAAATCCATCCATTCATCCGAGCCGTTGCCTGGATGATTAGCCCAGATCTGTCCCCTGAAAGAAATTAATCCTTCCTATCTTCGCCTAAATGGGGGGGGGGGATAAAAAAAAGCAGATTAATTCAGAAAATGAGGATATGTCCCTCGGAGGCCCCCCCCCTCCCACCCACATTAAAGTGGATTAGAGAAGGGTCAACACTTAGGACAGTGGTGTTGTTTATTATTCTGGTGAACCTTATCTACGCACGTATCAACTCTACATGAATGCCTTTAAACTCAATGTTAATGGCACTACTTAAAATCGTCGATGTACTTGAAGAGTACCTGATTGGCTCTCAACTGCTGGACGAAGACCTTCACATTTTTCCAAAAACATTCCATCCTGAACAAGGATGAGCCGGAGATGATTTTGGAAAAGTGAATTTTGGTGATGCGATGACTTTGATGATGCAGTGCGAAGGCTGTCTGTATTACCTAATCACACTGCACTTATTGCCTTTATAGGACACACGTACATGTTTTCGTTTTCTTGAGACTCCTGTTTTTCTCAGATGCATGAGGAGGAGCTGGATGGCACAAACTATGCATGTTGACGCACGGTAGTGAACGTGGCACCCTCAAATTTTATTTATTTTATTTTAGATAAATTTTCTTCTTTCTGGTAAGAAGGCAGAGCACGAGATGAAAAGGGAAAGACTGGGCCACACAGTACAATCAATAGATCACGAAATAGGCCTTGCATGTTTATGACTGCACGCTTATCAAATTAAGAACAATAAATAAACATCCATAATAGAGGGTTTTTTTGGGTTCGATAGCGTAAATACAATGTCGTTAAACCCGCCACCACCAAACCCACAAAATGTTGTGGGTTTACTCCCCAACACACAAGCGGTGTGCTGAACTAGTAACTAATTGGCATGTTTTGTTAACGTGACAAACTTTACCAATTGGCTGTGTCAGGTGGTGGCAGGTTTAACGACACATTTATATTTACGCGATCTAACAAAAAACATTTTATGGATCACAGAGATTTGTAGGACTTTTCCTCTATTGGGTTTTTATTCTAAGATGTTTTCAGCCAATTTATGAGTCATCCATATTTCTGTACATTTTCAACGTTGCATACCATACTTGCTGGGAACAACGATATAGACGGATATGCGAATAAGGTCGTATTAGTGAACATGTATAGCAAATGACTGCTAAGACCACCGTGTACCAACGCTGCACTGAGTGTGGGCGGTTAATTGGTCGGGTAGGATCTATGACGCTTTAGGATTGCGTCCTGAATTACACGCGGCCCTCTAACCCCAACTTTAACAACAAATCTTTGACACGAAACATTTTGCTGGCAGTGTCACTCCCACTGGAATCCGAAGAGTAATGAATCGGATTAAAAAGCACTCGGCTTGTTTGATAATTAAGCACTCTGATCGCGTAACTCAACCGCTTGATCCTCCGTCGTGGTTGTTTTTCCCTCGCTATAACAGCGCGCCATTGGATGGGATTAGTCACGCGTGACTTATTTTCGAATTAAATTATATTCAGTTTCCCAAAATGCATTTATTCGGGGGGGGGGTGTGGGGACAACTACGTTAAGGCACGTACAGGTATGTTTTTTGTTTAATCCTGGTCGCTCGTATGATATTAGTTATTGTTGGGTAGGACATAAACCAGTGTTTGTCCGCCCTATCAATATGTCTGCACTTGTAATTCAAATACGGGGCACTTTCTCACGTGCAAAAAAAATCCACAGCGAATAGGAAAACCCCAGTAACTGTGTGTGTGATGCAGGCTGCTACTGCAGTGCGTGCGCATTTATCGAGAGCAAACGCGACAAAGTGCGGCCAACCCAAGCCTCGTGGTTCGAAGATGCGCCTCGTCTGGGATGAGGATTGCCTGGCGCTTTGACGTTTCATTCGTCCGATGCTACGTGATACACAGCGGCAAATAAACGTATTTAAAACACGTGAAATCGAATGGAGATGTTGTCCATAGCATGATTGGCCACGTGAGTGTCTTGCGTGTGAGCACTTGTGAATAATTCTCGTGCGGTGCCTCTGTGGTTGGCGCACTGAGCCAAGGACCGTGTGAGCCGAGTCCGATTCGCACTCGCTACCAATAACAGCGACGGCGAATCTCCGAACAGCTCCTGGGCCTCCCAGAACTAAAACACGTTCCTGTGGAGGGAGCTGGTAGGAACGTTGGGTTGCTCGGTCAATGGCCATGGTCAACGGAGGCGTGGTGTATTCCGCAAATATGGCCGACTGTGAGGGCGGGCACAAGCCGGCATGAGTAGGTTCAACGTTGAGTTTTATAAGGGCACCACGGGGTGACCAGCCCCTCCCCACCCACCCAGCCCCTTTCCACCCTCCCCACCCAGCCCCTCCCCACCCTCCCCTCCCCACCCAGCCCCACCCCTCCCATTTTTGGATGCACGACCGACGGACGGACACAATAATCCCCTGTGGGCTGGTGGAACCAGGTGGTTCCTACCAGTATTAGTACTGTAGCTGGCGCTGTGTGTGTGTGTAAACATCAGCACTGGGGGAGACAAAGGTGTCCAGGCATGGTATTGACCACCCACTCGTGTGCGCCGTGCCGGCCTCCGTGAGTGTTCGCTTTACGGCAATTGCCCCATGAGTTTCTTAATGGCTGTACAGGGCGATCTTGTCTTTGTATGTTGAGCAGTGTGGGCCAGCAGTTGCGTGAATAGATCTGCCAAACTATTGGTTGGGTGCGAGAAGTCACCCCCGGCCCTCCACACCAACCAGGTCTGGACAGCGTTGTGGCCGGTAAGGCGTGGAGAAGCCTTCATCCAACGGGGGATTGTCAGATGGCTGAATAAAGTCGCCTCTGTAAGGAGGGCCCAGACCGGTAACACTGCCCAGTGATCTCGCTTTTGCTGCTTGTTGCAGAGGCTCGCGGTTCAATTCCATCGACTGCCCTCATTATTACTGCGGGTATGTTAAGCCACAATGCATGTTACGTTATGTTGAACTTCTTTCGCGCAGGACGTAGGCAATCTGAGTTGCGAAATGAACGTCTGCGTCATCCGAATGCCCCAGGTCACACGTGCAAATGAGACCACCCTGGGTTTCTCGAGTTCTCACTTGGCGTTAGACAAAATAAGCTTATCCATCATAGAGGTTTTTTGGGTAAAAAATGTTTTATTCAACTCGTCCACGGAAAGCAGGGCATTAGCAGCTAAAACTTGCCATCTGCTGGATGGATTGGGGATTTCCAATTTGTCTCGGCCCATGACAATGCATCGCAAAAGTCAAGATTCGAGGTCATCCCAACCGGTGTTGTCGATATACCACCACACCTCTGCTGAATCCCGTCGTCGTTGCTGAAGTTGGAATGGTATTAACGTTAAAAAAAACTATCGAAAGTACTTTCTCCTTCCACATCTGAATTACACTTTAAAGACGGAAAAATGTCACACGCGGATCAGTTACGCAAGGCGACGGTTACGAATCCGAGCGGAGTCGCGGTAGAGTTGAGAGATGGAGCGATGAAATGGGTCTGTGTGCAGGTGCGGCATCGTGAGGGGTGGCCGCGGCCTCTATCCAGCAGTGGATTGACCGTGGCTGATGATGACGAAAACAATTGGTCCGGGATCACCTGCAGATGTGTGTCGTACTCCACAGCCCTTTGTCGATCTGTTGTCGATGGTGGTGAGGTTGGGTGGGGGGGTGCAGTGGGGCACCCCCCGCGTTATTTTACTTCGCTGGGCATTGTTGCAGGTTGGCATATGACGTCCAGTGCCAGTTTAAGCTAGTGCGGGGCCTTAGCATATGTTATGAAGGGGCCCTAAATAAAAAAAAATGTTAATATTAAAAGACATACATTTTTTACTTGCATAGTAAAGTAATTGTATTTTTTCATTTGCGATACAGCCAGATAGTACGACAAATCGCTAACCTTAAACACCCAGTCGTTCATAAAGTTTGAAGGGCAGTGTAGTACTAGAGTAATGGAGCAAGTGCAGAGTCACTGAACCGGAATTGATAGCGTGAAAGCATTTCGCGTGGGGCCCTTGAAAGTGCGGGGCCCGTAGCTACTATATATGTAGTAGCTACTTTTGCTACTATAGGATAATCCGGCACTGATGACGAATACGTGATTTGCTTTTGACAGCAACAACAGGCTTCACGGTATGACAGCGGGCTGGAGACGCAACAGCTGTTGGAGGTGGGTGGTCTGTTTTTGTTTCTTGTTACCAGATTGCGACACCCGAGAATACTGCATTACTGACACATAAATAATATCGGCGGGCCCAGCACATTCCACAAGATCGCGTTCAGCTTGGCCGTCCGTCCTCTTCACGTCCGCACAATTAAATTAGCGAATTGGGGGCTCCAATTCATTACTGGGCGGCGTTTTATGTCCCGTTCGCTGAACCCAAACGTCGAAGGGGTGGTGGAGGGGGAGGGGGATTGCGGGCAAATTCTCGCGTTACCGAAGATGATGATGATGAAGATGGCGATGTTCCAGTACCGGGTTAAAATAAGATGGTAAGGCGAAGCGCCCGAATCTCGCCGAATATGAAATGAACCTTTTTTGCAGATCGGTGGTGGCGAGAGACGGGTGAGAGGATGGTATCCAGTGTTGAGGCGACTTGCAAATAAGTGGGTAGATGAGTGTAAGTGCATCGACCGTGCACCAGAAGAGTTGCGTAACTGCGGTGAAATTTGTATTTTTTTTAATCCTTTATATTAAGTTCACTTGCTTGCTTGCTTGCGTGCTTACGACCGTGCAAATCTTTCGGTCGTTTTTTAACCCACTTCCCGTGATCCAATCGAGCTGACATTTTGCACACAGACTCGTTGTGCGTGACAATTTATTTGAGTGAAATTTTTTTCAAAAATTTTCCACTTTTTAGGAAAAAAAAATGTAATCCTTTATATTAAGTTCATTTGCTTGCTTGCTTGCGCGCTTACGACCGTGCCAATCTTTCGGTCGTTTTTTAACCCACTTCCCGTCATCCAATCGAGCTGACATTTTCCACACAGACTCGTTGTGCGTGACAATTAATGTTCGTGAAATTTCTTTTCCAAAATTTTACACTTTTTAGGACAAAAGTATTATATTTAATTACCAATAGCTTAATGCTTGCGCTGCAATCATCTGACCCATAGGTGGCAGCCATCTCAAGCCAGAGGACGAGAGGACTCTAGCCGCCACGCATATAAAGGATTTATAGTGAAACACTTTGTTTTTACGGGTTAATTTTTTCAACGCCAAACAATATATTTCATTTGTATAGTTTGAGCCGAGACGGAATAGAGTGTTGTACGTAAAGTGTGTTTCGTGTGTGTACTACAACTCTCTGTGTACACACACATACACGCGCGTGGTACGGAACCCGCAAAACCAGCCAGGTAGGCGATATCAACACAGGTGCGGGCGTCACCACTGAGTTGGGACATTTAGTGGTAGGAACCTCCTGGTTACACCAGCCCACAGGGGATTATTGTGTCCATCGTGCAGGGAGGGGATGGGTGGGGAGGGGTGGGGCTGAGTGGGGAGGGGAGGGGCTGGGTGGGGAGGCTGGGTGGGGAGGGGCTGGGTGGGGAGGGTGGGGCTGGGAGGGGGTGGGGCTGGGTGGGGAGGGGCTGGTCACCCCGTGGTGCCCTTATAAAACTCAACGTTTAACCTACTCACGCCGGCTTGTGCCCTGAACGTGGAGCCAGGTCCCTGCATCTGGAGCCGTCTAAAGTGTGAGTTGTTGCCCCCATCGCCGACGCTGAGGTGTTGGATCCAGATCGAGTGACGCTTTGCTGCCGGGATGTGAATGAATGGGAGAGTCGGAGCTGTGAAGCTTGGCACGCGAAGTGGATCAATAACGTTCTGATAATCCGCTCCAAGCAGACACAAGACACGGCACAGACCCCCCGTTTAACCTGAAAACTTTTAAAGCCCCATCGATGTGTTCTGTGTGTCCAGTGGAAGGTCATATGGGGGTAGCTATTTAGGCCCAAGTGTTAATGTTTGTGTTGCAGGCACAGCTTGTCCACTAGGGTCGTTGGGAAGGACCCCACCAAGCAGCCTGGAGATGAGAATTTTTTTTTCTAATTAAAAAATACTTTTTTTGAAACAGTTTTGTTGTGTTTAAAACAATTAAAATAAAACTATTCTTTCAACGTGAATTGCCTAATGAAGATGACATTTGAAGTTGTTCGCATTAGAAACCGCTGCAACACCACAGTCTAATTTGTACTCTTAGGTTTTTTCGGTAAAGTCACGTAGGTAAAAAATAATAAAATAATAATAAATGGAAACAAATCAATTAAATTACGACGTTTCGGAGGCAACACAAGTCTCCGTCTTCAGGTGGGATCGTCACAGCTAAATTTACTGTATCAAGTGAGGAGAAATCCAAGAGACAAGATCTCATATACTGGTTAAGGGGAGGGGAGGAGCTTATCTAAATGTGGTAGCCAGGGACTTGAACGGTGGGGGGGGGGGCTAGAAGGGAAGGTACAATTGGATAACCTCAACCGGGGTTACGGCCGATGTTGGCTACCAAATCCAAAATAGCAGTACTGTTAAACGCTGGGGATGTCAACACTCGGTAAAATAGACTAGTACTTGTCAAATAAGACGGTACAAATATGCGTAGTTAAATCTTTTTACATGGTTTTTTAACATCTTTCCAATGATTGCTCAATTTGTACCCATCATCACGGTTGAAGTTATGTCTGTGTTTGTATATCTAGATTTGTTTTTTTGGTGTGAGGCTTGAAGGTCAGCCTTCTATTCATTATAACCCCCAAATATCTTGGAGTGGGGTCATAGCGCACTGAGCAATCACTGCAGGACACATCAAGTGCGGGGGGGGGGGGGGCATCTGCTTTTATGATTTTTAAGATGGAAGGCGCTTGTGATTGTTTGGGAAGGATTTGGACGGGAGCCTCCAGCGACAGTAATATGCCTCCAAAAAAAGATAAATCGGCTGTTAAAGTATTGGAAATGTCCTCGAGGGATACGGCAGCCTTCCCGCAAACCACCCGTTAGGTATTCTTGGTTCTTTCGGTAAAGTCACATAGAATGGAAATAATAAAATAATAAAAAGAAAACATAATACATATAATATTACAATGCTTAATAAAAAATGTATTTGCATTAATAAATAATAAAATAATAAAAATAAAACATGCTGAATATAATCTTATTTTTGTATTATTTTATTATTTCCATTCTACGTGACTTTACCGAAAGAACCAAGAAGATGAATCCCGGCAGTCACGAAAGATTTAAATCGAAATTCACCGTTAATTGTTTTCCTGTTACTTTTAAGCACAACCAAACACCGCCATATCGGCGAAATGGACGTCGTTAATTTGAATCCTGATATGATCAGCGAAGCTTTTGTTGCTGAATTCCCCGCACGGATTCGCGGCGCCTGTCGCGAGCGGATCGGTTCAAAGTCAGACGAGGGCAGAAGCGATCGGACACCGGTGACCGTGGCCGGGGTTTAATTCCACAGTCAGGCGACACGTGGCTCTCGATCCAGGCAGACACGGGTGAGCGTGGCACTGTGACGACCAGGTTCAGGGATCCAACCTAGTCACGCTCACTCAGGGGGCTCGCGTCTCCCGTGCCGTTAAAGAGGAGTAACACTTGAAGCGCAATCCTCAACGCAGCACAATGTGGATTTAATACTCATTGGTTCTTTCGGTCAAGTCACGTAGATAGAAAAATAGCTAATAGATCACGACGTTTCGATAGCAACACAAACCATCGTCTTCACGTGAAACAACGCAGCAGGCGGACTGCTGAGGCAGGAGGAAATGTAGCGAGAGAGCGACTGCAACCAGAGGTTCTAAACGTTTGTGGTGGGTACAACCCAAGGGTAAGTGGGGGGGCTAGGGATGGAATTTGCAAGTTAATGTAAGGCTAGCAAACGTAAGTAAACGTCAGCTAATGAAATTTACAGAGGGACAAGGTGATAGAGAGAAAATATATATATATAAATCTTAGCAAACTTAGAAATGTAATGCAACTCAGAGAGTCGGCCAACACTACAGTTAACACTACACCTGCTTGATCAAGATTGATAAATGTTGCATCCATCTTCTCGGTTGAATGCATGTCTGAGTTGTGTGGAAATCCTCCCCGTAGAGGTGGTTCAATCTTGATTTGAAGTTTTCGTGACTGCAGGAATTAATACCCCTTGGTTATTTCGGTAAAGTTGTACGTCGATAGAAAAATAGCTTTTTTGCAACGCAATCAGTCCAGGCACAAGCCCTTCGTTTCTCCTCCTCTGCCTCTACAACAATAATAATTATAAGAATGTTTAGTTTTATATAGAAAAGCAATTTTTCTATCTACGTGACTTTACCGAAAGAACCAAAGAGTATTCATTCCTGCAGCTTCAAATCAATGTGGATTCATGAAGCACCTTCGTGTGACTGGATCTCGGGATGGCGTGCAGGCACAGGGTGGCACGATCCACCTTGGGAGCACGTGACACAGAAGGGTTTGTTATTCACACAGGAAGATAGCGGTAGGCGGTTACAGGATTGGCAGGGAGAGGATGCACTTCAGAGGTGCTGGTGGGTGCACACGCCTGAAACCCAGCAGTGTGGAGGTTAAGGGTCGGTGGATCGCACAAATGTTGCGAAATCCTCTTCCCGTGGGTGTTGGGTTGCCCTATCCTGGCTTTCCAAAAATCCACGCAATGCAAAGTTTAGGCAATTGTCGGTGCCAGCCTTACCACGTGGGCTGCCTTCCAGTTTGTCTTACGGTTCCTCGGCAGATTGCGAGACGCAATCTGCATGAACGAGGGACGCTATATAAAGCTAAACATTCTGATAATTTGTGTTGTTGTTGTAGAGGCAGAGGAGGAGACGAAGGGCTTGTGCCTGGCCTGATTGCCTTGCAGTTGATCCGGCAAAGAGAATTCCACGGAAAAGGGAGCAGCGGAGGATGAGGAGCGACCTCCCATTGAACACTCGGGTTCGGGACAGGATTCCTCGGCTGCTGGAGCGAAGCGCGTGGGGAGGAGAGTGGAGCAAGGTGAGGAGGGAGTGATGGGAAGAGGATTGGTTCTGAACGTTTGTTAGCTCAAAATGGCTTGCTCACTGTGATTACCGCCATTGGATTTCGCGCTAAAGTTGTGTGTATGAGGTTTGGACGCCATGTTTTTTGTTTGCTGATTAGTTCAGTCGGAGTATTTATTTATCGTGGAGGAATCCGATGAGCTGTCCAGCTCTTTTTGCACAGATGTCCAATAGGGGCGGGTCAGAACGTGACAACAACAGCACAACAACATGACAGTAGTGCAAAGTGTAATAAATGTAAACAAATAACCCAAACACATACAAATAAAACCAAACTATCCCTATCCTACCAGGTATTATTAGTCGTATTTTAGTGTAAAAACATGATCTTTTAATGGTCTTTAAAAATGTATGTCAGCGGCTATAGTTAATTTGGTGATGTTTGACTCCGTTTGAACCCTTTTACTGATTGCTGCTTATAAATATGCCATTATTTTGTCAGTCCCACCTTCCAATGTGTGGGTCGTGCGAATTGCTTGATCATACTTCACCAATAATCAATGTTTTATGGATTTTGTAACGTTGAACAGATACATTATCAGTTTGGTAATGTTCACAGTGCACTTTTTTAAAGATAAATCACGATGTGGTCGTATTTTGTTGTTAAACATATCTTTTTCTTATCTGTTTAATGCCACATTCCAGCAAAAAACAAGCAAATTTGGTGGTTGAAAATTATTATTTTACCATTATAACGTTACCGTTTGAGTTTCAGATTAAGATTTTGCATAAAACCACAGCTTACAGCCGCAATTTCGAAAAAGTGGCGAAATTGCAAGAAAATGTCATTTTAAATGGGTATTTTAATAACAACAGCGCCCCCTAGTTGGGACAGCGCCCCCTAGTGGCATGACAGCGCCCTCTAGTGGTGAACCTAATCTATTGTTTAAGCATTAAAAAAATATTTTCTTTCCTCCTCCATTACCCCTTGTTCTTCCAGGTCACTTCAAGTCTCCTTCAACATCTGGGCAAGGGCTCCACACCACCATCTCTGCATCTTGGATTCCGTCTTCTTCTTGCGTACACACACTTGCCTCGTGTAACATCCAGTGATATTGGGGTCCTCTAGCCCCACCCACCATGGGTTCCATTCTCCTTTTTGTGCACCACCCACGCACTTGCCGTTTTGTACGTCCATGTAAGCACTCAGGCATCTCTGGTTCTTTTGCTCTGAATATTCGCCGTTCACTAGCTTTTTGGCAGGGTTTGAACCGTGCACCTCCACACTCTGGGCTCCGTCTCTCTTCGCGTTGAGCCACCACGTCTTCACACAGATACGTGGTGCTCTGTGCGGTGTAGTTACTGCACTCTCTGCACCGCGCTGTGTTATTTTAAAATTAGCAATACAAAAAATATAATCTTTGGGGTTTGAACCCAGGTCCACAAATTTAAAAGGCAGATATTCTACCCACTGCACCACGAGGGGTTGGTGGTTGGTGTGATTGTTCTGGTTATTAAATTATAGTCGTTTGCAACATTGTCATTTCAAATGTATATTTACATGGAAAAAAATTTACCCAATAATTTAGTTTTCGTTGTTGAAATGATGAAATAAAAAAATGTCGGATTTGAACTCGAGACTCGGTGGTTTGTAGCACCACGTCCTTACCACTAGGACACAAAGGTATGGTGACGTCACTGACTCCCACATAGTTATACAGATCTGAGCAAAAATACCAACGTCTGCTAAATGTCGAAAACATGTTCTTTCGGAGTGGGCAGGTAGGAACTTGGTTGGACAACGCATTCGTGCACGACAGAAAGCTCGCGGTCACGTGACGCACTTCAACCAATCCGGGAGCGTACATGTTTGGGAGGGGCTATGCACGACAGACAATTAATCCCTGGTGGGCAGTGTGGAACTGTTGTTCCTACCTGTTCAACAGCAAAATACTAAATCTGGAATTCGAAAGGGCTCAACCACTTCAAAGGCGACTCTGCTGCCCACTACACTGCAAAGGATTGGTGCGAGGCGTAAATGTTCTTTCGTTGTATTTAAAGTAAATTAAATATACAAAACTAGTCCAGTGAATGTTTTATCACCATTATTGAACTTGATGAAAAGAAACCACAGGGGCGTAAGTTATTAATAAACAGCGAAAAGTGGATTTGAACCCATAACCCGTGGACTTCCAGCCCATAGACGTTCCCCACTAGACCACCAAGGATGTCTTGCACACATTAAGTGCCACTGATGTGTATATATATGTGTGGAACTTCTTTCGCACCGTACGTAGCCAACCGTGCTAATCGGAGGTGCATCCGATATCATTGGTTAACTCCTTCCAAATCGTAAGAGTTACTTTTCAACAATGAATGCAGCACTTATATTTTCAGCTAGGGTAGCGAGCATTGGAGGGATGTTTAATATTGACCACAAGGCCGTAGCGATGGAGTCAACATTGGGGGGGACCAAATCTTCCAGGGTGTCTGAGGGTCCCAACCCAGAAAAATATAAACATTTGAAAACAAATTTCCTGCCTAAAATAAAAAAAAATATGAACACATGGGATGGATGGACTTTTCAATAATTGTTTACAATGTCTAATAGTGTATTGTATTACAATGCTCTGTTTTTACTTTTTTATCATTTCTTGTTTCATTGTATGTAATGGCAGAGATTAGGGATTAATAAAGTACAACCATAACCACAATCATATAAACAGAAATCTATGCATTGATTTATATGAAGACAAGTCCAAATATTGTGGCCAAGTTTAAGTAAATTGTTGTTTTTATTTACATAGCACAGCAATAATTTTTATAGCAATATATTGGCGGGGACATTTTGAGCATATTGAAATTTTGGGGGGGGATGTGTCCCCCCCAATACATATTATAATTACGGCCTTGATTGACCAGTAGGTAGGTGGGCATGGGCAGGACACAGCGGTCGAGACTCATGATGGAGTGGCAGGCCAAAGAGGGAGCATGTGCCGGATAGAATATATATTTGCTCGGGGTGGGGGGGGGGAGAAACCCAGTCGTGTGTGTCCCTGGGGGGGGGGGGATCGTAAAACCCCAATAAATTAACAACCACTGGCTTCGTTCGGGATTAGTTTTTTTATTGCGATGTAACATTAAAACTTTTTATTATAAACTTATTTTTTTAAACAAAACTCATTGTTCGTATAAAGTGTTGTGCATGCAAATATAATTATGGTACGTGGCATGCTCACTCCTTCAGTGCCCTGATTGCAAAAGTGAGGGCGGCGATTTGTTTAGCATCAGCTGATTTCACTTCAAGAGCGAGATAAACCAGATTCGCACGTGCTACGGTAGTAGCACTCGTATTTTATTTCACAGGTAAAGCCCACGGGCAAGAGCTATTAGCTTTCTTTCAGAGGCGAATTGGCCACGCACAATAGCTCATCGAAGTGGCTGATTTATCATCACACGTGGACATTTATAACAGCAGCCAAATCATCTAAACTCGTGTTGTTTCGAAACGTGGTGATCACGTGAGAGAACACGCCGACTCCAAATATACAACAGCCATCGCCAGGGTCCAGGTATCGAACCGACGGAGTGAGGGAGATAGCGTCCACGTGGAGACCGTGAAAACTCCAAACGACCTCCTGTATACCAGGCGAGGGAGTTAACATCTCGCCACCGCAGCGCCCAATCAGCCCATGGATCAATTGACAGTCACGGGCGGGATGGATGCGGCTGAGGGCCCAGTTCTAACCACGCTGCCCTGGACAGAATTTAGAGTATTTCTAGATTTGAAGCTTTCGTGACTGCAAGGATTCATACTCTTAGGTTTTTTCGGTAAATTCACGTAGGTAAAAAATAAAATTAATAAAAGTAATAATAGAAAGTGATTTATTATGTAATTTTATTTATATTATTACTTTTATCAATAATAAAAATAAATTAAACAATAAAGTGATTTATTATTTAATTTTATTTCTATTATTACTTTTATTAATTTTAATTTCATTTTTTACCTACGTGACTTTACCGAAAAAACCTAAGAGTAGAATTTAGAGTAAAGTAACACGGAGTTTACTGATAATCCCAGCCCCTCGCTCGCTCACTCACTCAAGCCCACTCCTCATCAATCACCCTTCTATCGCCTCTTCCACGGTCGTTGACTGTCCCCGTGAAACTCACTCATTGATTCCCCTCGCCCATGTCGAGGGACTCGTTCCACCAGACTCACTGTTCCACCTCCACACCGCAGGTGGAACCACGGACCGCGTGAGAACACCAACAGGGCCGAAATGCAACAGCCCCTTCATCAATGGGACCATTAAAGCACAAGGCAACAGGAGAGGCAGCACGGCTCCACGAACTCTCTCCTGTAGCGATCTCGTGGCTAGCAGACCTCAGAATTGGGCATTTTAATCCATGAAACACGCGGCCATCGTCATGCGTGAAGAATGTGACTGCAGATCACAACAACACTGACCCACTCATTGACATCGCACACTTCTCATGCACCACCCGTCTCTATTCCCAAGCTATTACAATAAAAACCTTAGCCTGTTCAGGAAGCACGTGAACTCTTCATCGTATATTGATAGAGAGATGCCACGGTGGTTGAGATGTTAACGACCTCGCCTGGTATACAGGAGGTCGTGGCTTAGACCCTGACGCCTGCTGCTGTATATTTGGAGTCTCTCTCTCTCTTCCCGTGGTCGCGTGGATGTTTCTCCGGGTCCTCCGTTTTTTTCCCTCCAAATCTAAAATCAACGTGGGTTTGGAGTATTTGACTGCTATAAATTTCCACTCGATGAGCCACTTCATTGAGATAACATTTGTGGCCACGTCGCTTCGGGGAGAGAAAAACAAGAGCTGTAGAGCTCAGTGGGCCTTAAACCCTGCTCGATCATGGGACCTGCCTTGCCAAGGTCAAAACGTACGAATAGGTTTTACCCTTTCTGGCAACAAAACGTCGAGATCTATTTAAATTTTTTGTTATTTTATTTCTACATACGTGACTTTACCGAAAGAATGAGTATAACAAAACAGGTGTTAAGATGTAAAAACACCAAACAGAAACCTTTTGCAAGGAAACGTGTCAGCATTAACCACCTACACTTGTGGTGAACATGCAAACAGAAAAAACATGCTCTGATAGTATTTGATGTATTGTCTTTGAAACTGATTGGGCCACAGCAGAGATAGCTTTCTTTAGATCCGAGTCTCAAACAATGGTATTATGGATAATCATGTATGATGTATTGTCTTTTAAACTGATTGTTCCTCACCAGAGACAACTTTATTTAGAGCCTAGTCTCAAACAATGGTATTATTATTCATAATAATGTATGATGGATTTATTGAAACGTATTAGGCCACACCAGAAACAGCTTTCTTGAGAACCTAATCTCAAACAATGTTCGACCAGAGGATTGATAATACTGGTCACGAACGCCTACGTGTTAAACAGACCAGAGGATGTCAAAAGGCGAACAGCACAAAGACATTGCACCATCAGGACATTGTTCCCTGACCAATAAAACAAAGATAATCACTGCGTCTGGCAGGGAGATCGGCTCGTCAGCAGAGGGCGCGCCCGAGGGATTTTTTTCTCTATAAAACAACATCCACGCCACGTGACTTCTCAGACCACGACCACGCCGTGCGAGTCAACTTCCTCGATCGACAAGCTGCCGGTGAGACGCTCACCAACTACAACAACAACAACAACATAACACATGTTTGGGTGTTGTTATTGTTGTTGCAGCAGCAATATTCTTGTCTTTTCTCAGCGCCGTCGGTTAATTTTCGGCGGGGAGCGGCGGTGGCCCCAGCACCGATGGAGACGGACGCCCCTTTAACCGCACAAGCGGTGAGTCGAAGATGCCGAGACCCCCCTGCCACCGCCTCGACCGGCGCGGTGAAGTATGGTCAAACCCTCGTGAGCCTTCTCACACGGAGCGCGGTATCGGCGGTGGCAGCGGATCGATCAAGCGCCGCAACAAATTCGAAACGAAGCTTTTGAGTTGGCGCAACGCTGTTATCACACGGCATTTAAAGACGCGATGTTCTCCGTGAGCTCACGATTGCCTCTTGGGCTTGTGGATGGAGGCGGGTGCACGTGCTATAAACAACGCTGTTGGCACGAACTCGTACGCGTACCCGGTCAGCAAGCGTCTTGTAACCCCGACGGATGCTCTGTGTTCGTACGGTGTCGAGGCGAGATTGTTGCAACTTTGTTTAAACGCGCGTGTCACGTACATGCGTGGTGGTTCTCATTCAATCGGCGATTGAATGCGGGGCAAACCGATGCCAAAGTTGGAGATGCAGCAGCAATACACATCCGCTCCTCTTATAATCAATCCACTCGCGCCTCTCCGAGCTGTAGTATTTTCTTTTCTTATCTGGACTTTAAATGTCTCTCTAACACGTGGCTTTTGTTGAAGAATCTGTGCAGCTAAAAAGTGTGAGTACAGTGTGTGATGCGTGGGATGGGTGCCACGGTGGTGAAATGTTAACTACCTCGCCTGGTGTACAAGATCGTGGGTTCGATCACCACCCCGATGCCTATCTATTTAGAGGTTTGCGTGCCTCTCCCCATGGTCGCGTGGATTTTTCTCCGGGTCCTCCAGTTTTTCCCTCCACATTTAGAAACGTGCGTTTATAAATTCCCACATGTTGATAAGCCACTTCGTTGAGCTATCATTTGAGGCCAGGTCGCTTCTGAAAAAGAGCTACATAGCTCAGTGGACCTTACCTGGTAAAATACAAACACTGTAGTTTCGTTTTTAGAGTTTAGTATCATCAGCTGTGGTTACAGTTGCCACCTTCCCTGTTTTGATGCCCCAGACATTCTGGCATCAGTGTTGTGGTGGCAGCAATGGATTTGTAACGAGCTCTGGTACCGGGTATTGTGTTTATTTCTACGACCGTAGGCTGCACAATTTTGATAACAGATCGAGTGCTCAGAAATGTGCCCGATGTTGGTCTATAGTGGAAAGGTTGTACACCCAGCCTGTGCTTTCATCATCCAGTAGCATAAGTTCCTTATTTTATTGGCTGGACTTAAAATGTCTCTCTAACACGTGGCTTTTTGTGTCTCGACTTAGGCGGTTGCCAAGACTGGAGAATCTGTGGAGCTAAAAAGTGTGAGTACAGTGTGGGATGGGTGGCACGGTGGTGAAATGTTAACTACCTCGCCTGGTGTACAGGATCGTCGGTTCGATTCCTTATGCTACTGTAAACGAAAGCTCGCATAGACTGAGCTGTGGTCAAATAACCCCCAAGACTGATATGACACGGGGGGAGGGCCTTCATCCAGCAGTGGGTTGACAAAGGGTGGTACACAATTATTTAATTTCTTAAATAATTTACCTATTTAATTCAGGAAAACTACAGTGAGTCGTAGGACTCTTTTTCAGGAGGGGCGGTCCTGCATTGTTTTTTTTCGTTTTGAGACGTTTTCAGCCAATGATTGATGACGTGTTTAAACACGGGGGAGGAAACCGGAGCACCCAGTGAAAACCCACGAACACCATCCCTGTACAGATGGAAACAGGTGGCGATTAGTTCACTTTGTGTACTGGATTCTGCAGGGCGAGTTCAGCATTTCGGAGGTGCAGGGCGACCTCTTCTCGTGCCCGACCAACGAAGCGCTCGCCCACTGCATCAGCGCCGACTGCCGCATGGGAGCCGGTATCGCCAAGATGTTCAAGACAACATTTAGCGGCACTCAGGAGCTGCTGAACCAGGGTTGGTGATGTCCTTTCTCATGCTGCGTCTGTCTCGCCAGACGTTGCCGTTCTGTTTTGCGATCGGATTTTTTGAGCCGAACGGTTTTATTCGCCGTTTTCTGTCGGCGTGAATTCGCCTTGTTTGTGGCTTGCTGCCCAACGTTTTATTTATTTTACTTTATTACATTCCTCCAGCCAAGAAGGTTGGAGAAGTGGCGGTGTTGGAGCGGAATGGGAGATTTATTTACAACTTGGTAAGTGCCAATAATGTAGAAATATCTATCGCACTCATCGTAAACAATGGCTTATTACACAAATATACATCGTAATGTTTTGAGTTTAGGTACAGTTCTGCCTGAATTTAAGAGGTCGTAATGTGCTCAGGATGATGGCATGGTTTAAAGACCCACACACTGGACTTTCAATCCATGGATACAGCACATTTAGTCCATCGGCAGGTCACATGCCGTGGGGTAAAGTGTGGCTACATCCACCTCTTCCAGGACACGTGGCCAGCGTGGAAGAGCAGGCCAGAATTCCCTCGAGAGGGGCAAGACAATTACAGGGCTGCACGTTGACCTAATAACTTATGCGTAGTGTACAACCTGTCGTTAATTAGCCACGCGTGTTGGCACAGTTGTTCCCGCACTGCGATATGCACCCGGCCACTGTTGTTCCGAGTCCCATCCGTGGCTCGCATCAGTGGCGCGATATCTTAACCAGTCCTCGGCTCTCTCCGCCTTCACCATTCTGTACTCACCACCTTAGTGAGGTTTGGCCAAATAACCCCCGTGACCAATAAGCCATGGGCAGGCCTTATTCCAGAAATTGCTGTGCGCTGTTCACCGGCATGATGCGGCATGTCATCATCTCATCATCATGATCCCTGGTCAATCCACCGAAAGCCCCTCCCCAAGCCGTTACCATCTCCAGCGTTCTTGCGATGCTACGATCCAGCACAACACCTGCACACGAGCTCACGTCATTGCTCCGTCTCTCAAAGGTGACCAAAGAGAGAGCCTTCCACAAGCCGACGTACCCGGATCTGGAGAACAGCCTGCGCGCCATGAAGCACCACTGCGCATCGCACGGCGTCACGGCTGTCTCCATGCCCAGGCGAGTTGTCGCCCACAGCGAGCGCCGGATATAGCCCGCGAATACACGATGAACTTCTTTCGCACCGTACGTAGCCAACCCGTGCTAATGGAAGGTGCGGGAGAGTATAGCCGCTGCAGTACCCAAGGCCTTCCCCGATACACGCCGATCTCAAAGATTACACCATCAATCCCGCACCCCCCCCCCCACCAACTCGCCTTAAATCAACAAAACCTTTTGGAATGTCGCTACTGCTCTCCATCGAACCCCATAGATAGAGCATTCAACAACAGTGTTAAAATACCTGGGAATCTTGCGTACTACCGATTGGAGTGATTGTCTCGAAGGGCCTCTTAACATCCACCAGGGGGCCTCCCTCCCACGCGATACCCATGGTCCATTGTGAATCGGAATATGTGGGCACCTACTACGTAACCTGGGAGATGAAAGAATCTCCGACGTGTGGCTGCGGAGCGCGAAAAAGCAATTTCTCGTGTGGCGAAGTCGGGACCCGCTGGAATGGTTTCGTGTGCTGACCTTGGCCCACTGCCCTGCCTTGTCCGTGTGCAGGATTGGTTGTGGCTTGGACAAGCTGCAGTGGGACAAGGTGAAGTGGATGATGGAAAAAGTGTTCAGGGACAGTGGCATCAAGTTCACAGTCTACTACCTCTGACTGGGGCAGCGAGCAGGCAGAATGGAGTGAACTCTTTTGTGTGTGTGTGTCTGTGTGTGAGCACGGTGAGGGGAGCAGTGGCGTTAGTTTCTTGCACGCTGTGCTACAAATCGCCACCCTGCCTAACATCACTGGGGATTATCTAAAACGGGTCCTGGATCTCCTCGAAGTCGACTCAGCCTTAAATGAGTAGTGCAGTATATGGACGTCAGCACTCTGCTCCCCAACAGCACTTGCCACAACGGTCCGTTGAACACTACACGGGGGATCTTTGTCTTTGTGTGGTGGCATGGTGGTTAGCACACTGCACTATGAACCGAGTGACCTGCGTTCGATTCCCAGGAACGGCTGTCATCAGTGACGAGTTTTTTTCTGATGTCCACCCCGATACTTAGTCTCCACCAGGTAGCCTCGCCCTTAAATGAGTGCCTGGTGCAGTGTGCAATTGTCAGCAATCGGGAGACAAAGCAGTTGGGCACGCTGCAAGTCACACCCCCTGTTGTTCTCGACTGGCCTTATTAAGTACTCACTGTACGATGTTAAACGCGGGATATATATATTGCTGCATGTGACGGACACGTACAACACTCTCATACAACACAAAGTCCGTGTTTTGAATTATGTTGCAAGTTTCAGCTATGTATGGGAGACGAAAAAACGCGGCCGTTATATGAAGTAAAAAGTGAAATTATTTACAGTTAACTAAATCCTTTTTTTTTTCGCTGTAGCCTTCCGTGAAGCCCGGTTCACCAGTCAGCTATTTTCTGCTTGAGGTTGGTGCCTCAGGGCCATCTGGAGGAGTCTGCAGAAGTGGACACATTTAACGAGCCATGCATTGGCCAACGAGTCACATTTGACACAAACGCTGGGTTCCGATTGCTTGTGTGGCCCGATTCGTGCACATCCACCACCAACCAGTCACAAAGTTCGGGCTGATGTATATTAAACTGTATTTGCATATTAACCCAGTTCAGCCGTGAATTTTGTTACGCAATAATGACTAATAATGATTACTATTATATGGGAGTGATGAAAGCAGCTCGTGTACAGGTGCTAGTTGGATTCTGACATCGCAGCACGGTGAGAGATGACAGCTTTGGGTGGCTTTCACGGAGCAGCGGAGTGATCGTGGCTGACGATGTTTCGCACGGTGGTCACCCCATCTAGGCTATGCAGACTCGACCCCTGCGAACATTGAGATCTCACGGGGTTGGGAACCTTATGGGTGACTTGGCCACAGACAGCGCTGAGTTGAACTAAACACAAGACTAAACACATTTTTATTTTACCGGGTAAGTCCCACCGAACTATGTGGCTCTTTTTCAGAAGCGACCTGGCCACAAATGATGGCTCAACGAAGTGGCTTATCACGTGGTAATGTCTAGCAGCCAAATACTCTAAACGCGCGTTTCTAAATGTGGAGGGAAAAACCGGAGGACCCGGAGAAAAATCCTCGCGACCACAGGGAGAACACGCAAACTCCAAATATACAGCAGGCGTCAGGGTCAGGATCGAACCGACGACCTCCTGTATACCAGGCGAGGGACGTAACATCTAGCCAACCGTGGCACCGAGTTACTTGCACGGTATCCTTGGACTGAAACGATAAGTAGCCCTCGTGAAACCGGAGGCGGTTCGGACTGGCCAGGGCGTGAGGGCGGGTCGCTGACCCACGGCGGTGTCAACCAAACGATGCGGGACGGCAACACGAACGATCGTCCCTCGCTCAGGCCCAACGTGATTTAAAGAGTTTATTTTTTATTTACCGATATTATTTATTACGCTTGCTTCGCCAGAAGAGGCCGTTTTGAGTGTAGAACGTAAGCATGTTTGATTTCGTTTCACAAATTTGGATATGTTGAGAGTTGGTAAATTCTTGTTGTTACTCATTTTTGTCGTATATCCTTGCCTTAACCCAATGATAATTTTCAATCACAAACACATGTACACGTAGGCTTGTGTACACTGTTCAGCACTCAATTCAAACTGATGATACTCGTGATAGTTTTTTCTTCGTGATTTAATCTTTATTTACTCAAATTTTTTTGCAATATTTAGGCTACTGGAGAGAATGAAATGTTATACTTAAGAACATTTGACTTACGAACTTTTCAGAGATGCGAACAAACCTGTCCGTATGTGCAGTTGCCCGTTCGGACCGAGAGTCGTAAGTTCAACCGCCGCACAATCGATGGCAGTTGTGGCATCTGGACCTTCAGAACACGAAGAACCAGTGGCATCTACATGTACAGAAGTTTATGCATTCCCCGTGTTTAGTGTACATGTTTGCAATCGGCAGGGGTTAAGTTGGACTTACGAAGAAATCGACTTGCGAACAGACCTCTGGAACCTACCTCGTTTGTAAGTAGCGGAGTCCCTGTATGTGGAATAGTCTATAACTCTACCAAGTCTGTGGCGTTAAACAACCATTGTGGGCCTTGCATGGCGTTGCAAGAGCATTCTGTGTGGTACTTCCGGCGATGTGAAATGGTATTGATGTGCCAAGGAATGTTACCGAGATGTGTAATAAAAACAACGGTGCATTCATCGTGCAATGTGGATGTTGATGCTGTCGTTTTTGTTTTCGATGCTCCAACCACGTGACTTGTCTTACATTTTCAGCGAAAGCTGCGCGAGTGGAGTGGGAGGTTTCTGTGGTCTTACATTGTTCTCCGTGTACATGAGTTGCATGCGCTCACATACGCATATAACACGCGCTTTAGATTATTTTTTTACAATAAGAAAAATAATCAGTTAAGTGTAGAGTGTGAATACGTCCGTTGATAAAGGAGGGGGACAGACATCTGCTGTGTAACTGACATCTGTAGCCCGTGTGGATTATCGTAGCCTGTATACCAGTAAACAGGTAAACGTTGGTGTATCGTTGGGCTAACTTTGGTACATATGTCCCAGTTTAACACGTCCTAAGGCTTTCGCGACAAATATCCGTAATAGATCGCGTAAATATGAATGTGTCGTTAAACCCGCCACCTAGGCCTCGGTAAGGTAATTTACCCTTTTTACCGGGTAAAAGGGTAAAGGTAAAGGGTAAAGGGTAGGGTAAAGGTAGCTCGGAATAATTACCCGGTAAGGTAAAGGTAGCGCGAAGTATTACCCGGTAAATATGGTACCTTGTTTACCACTAAAAGCTCAGTGGCGCAGTCCGTGGCCTCCATTTAATAAGTAATATTTAAAAATACTTTCTTAAAAACAGACTTTTATTAAATGTACGAGTAATGGCAGAACTCCACGACTCAAGGAAGTGGCCACAAAGCTTGCCATAACGTAAGGGACCGTGGCCAATTACAGCCAACGTCAGTTGACCGTGGACAATTAGACCCAAGCCGAAACATAATATAGACAAAAGATTGCTTAAAAATATATATTTTATGATAGAATATAGTATTGTCATTAGTATGACATAAGTATACCAAGTTTGCAGTCGATACCACATTAGGAAGTGGGTTGGAATTGAGTTACAAGATTTGAGGATACAACAATAACAGACAGAGTGAGTTAAATAAAAGCGTGTGATAAAGACACTAAACACGTGGATGCCCAAGTGTCACACAACCTCGCTGGTCAAGCATAGGCTGGTCAAGCATAGGCCGGGCAAATAATAAACACGCACTCCACAGCAGAGGCAAAGACCAACGTTTATCCAAACCAACAATGTTGCATAATACGTCGAAACAATAATTCTGGGTTTTCGACAAATGTTTGACGTTCTGCAAGTAGGCATACTTTCGAACGGTGTTCTTGATTGAGACTGCACTAATTAAAATGTCTAAAAAGAAATGCATCCTTGAGCCCATATTGCCATATATGTACATGTGTATTTACCTAATAACGTGATTCAAACTATTCTAAATACGCTATTAAAACGTTTAGAGTCGTGTAAATGTGTATGAAATGAATTTTCATGAACCAAAATTTTCATTTACATGATTTACAAACTCAGGCTTTCTATTTAAACCGCGTTGGCTTTCACTTGCCAATGTTACTCTTCCTAAGCGAGTTTTGGATTAGGTCGTCAACGCAATCGTCTGACCAAGATGTGCGCCGTGCAACCCTCCACAAACCCGACACGGCCAACCGAATTAAAATGTCACGTGCACAATCATTCAACAATGTACACATAATGAAACAATAATTATTGAGCTTAAGCGATAATGCATCAGTAATGATTATCATCGTAATTGTTTCAGCTCAATAATTATTGCAATAATCAGTATTATTGTTTCAGCTCACCGGCAAGATGAGGTGGCGATTCCCACAACCGACTTTAGCAATAGACGCGACGTTTCGTATACCAACCATCATCAGAGAGAATGAGATGCGCAAGCCTCAAGATGAAAGTCCAGGAAGTGATTAACCTTAAATAGGTACCATGACATCACGAGGAATGACGAATCGGATGCAAAGCTATTAAAATAATACCTTAATTTATTATAATTGTATTCTAATTCATCAGTCCCAATCATTAACATTGTACTGTAACTCATTATGTACCTACTAGCCAAGCGTTTTAAAGGTTAGAACATCGGTTTTGAATCTCTACTGCAGCCTTGCACCCTTTTGGTTCTCAATCGCTAAAAATATATGTTAGTAACTACATCGATTTAATTAAACTAAGTAGTTGTACTTAAGTGCCTGTCCTTAATTTGTGTTTCGATTATTTAACTTCGAAAAAAATCGCGAATAATCTCGCACCCCTAGGGGGTGCACGTGCACCCCAGGTTAAGAACCCCTGGGTTAGAAGATACATCGGTCAGGTTTTCATTTGGAATCAAGCTTTTATCGACACCTAAACGAAAGCACAATATATTTCCCATTGTAGAAAAAAATGGACATTCATGAATCACCAATGCGATCCCATTGTCAAATTTTAATGACTGTATGGAAAAACACGTCTGGTAAGTGTATGCCTCCACATTCAAAGAATGAAAACGTTGTGGAAACTCATCACCCTGGAGAAAGAATATAAAACTGCTTCCTTCATGTAAACGCTCGCACATGATTCTCAAAACACATGAAAAGAATTAAGCTATGTACAGTAATCAATTAAACTTTTGAATATTTCGATGTTAATATAATAAATGTTGCACCTGTCCTCGCTGTTAAACTAAAATATAGAGTTTGCGTGCACCTGTACAAAGACGTTCAATACACCTCCCCACGGCCTCCACCTTCTAACATCGATACATAGTTGGGGCGCCACGGTGGCGAGGAGGAGGGTCGTGGGTTCAATCCCGATCCCAATCCCCGATCCCTGACGCCTGTATATTTAGAGTTTGCAGGATCTCCCCGTGGTCGTGTGGATATTTCTCTGCGATTGAGAGTATTTGGCTGCTATAAATCTCCACGTGATCAACCACTTCGTTGACCTATCATTTGTGGGCCAGGTCTCTTCTGAAAAAGAGCTATGTAGCTCAGTAGGCCTTACCTGGAAAAATAAAAAATTGTTTAGGTGCAAGAATAATGGTACGCATTTACCATTTATAGGTAACTGCTTTAGGTGATATCTCAACTATTCCAACGTCCTGCTGCCACAGGCCAAGGATGATCCCCCCCATTGGCAGCGGCAACGGTGTGCACGCGAGTGTTAGTCTGCTCGTAGAGGGGGGGGTGCCGTTGCAGCTTCAGTCCTCGTAGGCGATGTTGTCGTACATGCCGCCCGGCGGCTGCTGCTGCCTGTTGAGTTGGGACCGGATGGCCGAGGAGGAGCCGGCGGGAGGGGGTGGCAGGTCACCGATGCAGTACGGGCGTAGGTCGTGCTGCAGCAGCTTCACCTTGTTGTCGACGGGCAGCTTGGTGTCGCGCAGCTGCGGGTACGAATTGTCGGGGTCGTACACGTTGGTGGGCTCCGGCTTTTTGCAGAATCTGGGAGGAGATATAGAAAAAAGTTAACCCGTAAAAACAAAGTTTTTCACTATAAATCCTTTATATGCGTGGCTTGAGATGGCTGCCACCTATGGGTCAGATGATTGCCAGCCACCATTAAGCAATTGGTAATTAAATCTAAAAAAAAATTGCCTAAAAAGTGTAAAATTTTGGAAAAAAATGTTCACGAACATTAATTGTCACGCATAACGAGTATGTGTGCAAAATGTCAGCTCGATTGGATCACGGGAAGTGGGTTAAAAAACGACCGAAAGATTTGCACGGTCGTAAGCGCGCAAGCAAGTGAACTTAATATAAAGGATTTAAAAAGAAGCCAGCGGTTGTGGACGCAGTCTCGTCATCATCGTCGTCTTCACCATCAGCAGGTTTAGATTGGTAATGGTGACCAATCTAAACAAGGCAGGTAAGGCTGCCGTTGTAATAACCACGGCCTGCTTCACGGTCGACGTTAAAGGTCCCCTGACGTTATGCGCGTGAGCGGGCCCACTCTGCACTGGCGTCAAGTGCTGAAATGTGACAAATTACGCGTCACAAATGTGTCAAATTACGCGTCAAAAATGTGTCAAATTACGGGTCAAAAGGTGTCTAATTATGCGTCAAAAATGTGTCAGATTACAGGTCAAAAAGTGTATATGCGTAAAAAATGTGTCAAGTTACGTGTCAAAAATGTGTCAAGTTACATGTCAAAAATACGTCAAGTTACATATCACATTATAAAAATTAACCTGTAGATTATTCAACAGCAATCGTCACCCCCTTATTGGTCAACGAAGAGCCCCAGTTCACCCCAGGTCATTCTCGCAAATGAGACCAGCCTCAAAGTTCTCACCTGGTTAAACAAAATAAATGTAAATTCAATTGCTGTACATAGCTGACAAAGGGTGGGTTTTCGGACAAGTGTGGTAAAACAGAGAGGTTATGCATAGAATGCTCAATTCCTGTACAAGGTTGAAGAGGCACCATAGTCCACCGTAGAGTTTCCAGTCTCAGATGATAACGCAGGAAGGTGGATTCATTGATACTTGGAACACAGTGGCAACGTGTCGTAATAATAATGCACCAGTGCCGGTCTCCGTGCATGTCTATGGGATCTCTATGCGAATCTGTGGGTCTATTGACTGTGTGAATCTACATGTCGCTGTGTGTGTGTGTGTATATAGGGGAGCGGTAGTGTAGTGGTTAGCGCGCTGCACTAAGAACCTGGCGACCCGGGTTCGATTCCCGCTCACGGAAAACACCAGTGACGATTAACTAAACCGGTCCTGGGCCTCCCCTAGGTCGACTCAGCCTCAAATGAGTACCTGGTGCGATGTATAAACATCGCCGCTAGGGAGACAAAGGCGGCCGTGCGTGGTGTTGGCCACCCACCCCCTCGTGTGCCGTGCCGTGCTGGCCTTTATAGGTGTTCGCTAACAGCACTTGCCCCTACAGTCTGTTAAGGCTATACGGGGGATCTTTTTGTATATAGTGGACTCTGCGAGTCTGCATCTCTATCTATGTCTATAGGTCTCATGTGTCAAGTCTCTGGACCTCCACGTGAAAGAGGGCAGCTGATGAAGCCACTGACAGTGCATTCTGGTCCCTCAATGAATCGAGCTTGCACGCCTTACCACCCGGGGCGGACTTTGCAAGCTCCTCAACCCGGAGCCACGGAGGGCCACGGGAATGACGGCACAACGTGGACGAGTGAGATGCAGTGAGACGTCTCACCCCTTGTTGCAGAACGTGCTTGACAGCATGATCACGAAGATGGTCGCCAGAATGCTCCCCATGACGATCTTTATCCACGCTGTTGGAACACAAAAGAGGCCAGCTTGTGAGATAAGTGAATCGTCATCCGCATGCCGTCAGCAGCTCAATATCAGTTCATCATCTGCAGAGCCATCATCCGTTCGTCCAACGTAAGGGAGGATGTTTTGATATAAAAAGGCACTTGACAAAAAAAAACACATCTCGATGAGGATGCTACTGCGATGTAATAGTTGGCAAACTAGACTTGTAATAGGTTACCGGATCCAGTTGAAACAATGGTCCAAGTTTCCTATAACTCCTCCGGCTCTGTCCAACCCAGCGGCTTAAACGTGCACACCACTGCGAGTCGATCGGCAGGTCGCGCGCGGTGGCGTTACAAAGGTGTGTGCTCCCACCTCTTCCGGGACGTCTGGCCATCGTGGAAGAGTAGGCCAAAATACTCTCTAGATATTCTTGGTTCTTTTGGTAAAGTCACGTAGAAAGGGAAATAATAAAATAATAAAAATAGAACAATAACATTCTACGTGACTTTACCGAAAGAACCAAGAATATGAATGCCTGCAGTCACGAAAGCTTTAAATTGAAATATACCCTCTAGAGTTCGCTCTCCTAGTGGCCCCCTTGCAACAGCAGTGGCGTGAGCAAAGCAGTTGCAGGGCTGCACCTTTATCAATGCAGTTCCTCAATATGAGCATTTGAAATGAGTAAATGCTTACTTTTGTCTGGAGGTCCCTCCGTGTCAGAAACTGTTGAGTAAGAAAAAATGATGGAATTAGAGGGCAGAACTTAAGATTGATAGATACAGCTCAGTTGTATTGAGAGCTTTTTGACCTTATTATATTGCATGGATTAAACCTGTAATTCATTATACAGAGCAGAGATGCAACGCCTTGTATACACTGTGCTTTCGCGTGTTGTAAATGTTATGTGCTTGGAGGCTGCTTGTAAATACACTTACAAGTCAAGCAATGCATAGGATTTAATTTGAAAAAAACGATTCAAGTTAAATTATGAATTCAACGTCTTCAATTAATTGATCCATGCAGAGTAATGAATACACATTTAATTAAAGCCATGAAAAGCACAGCGATGAATGATATAGCTCAAATTATAAAGACACAAAAGAATTCGGAGCAAGTGCTGTAGATGATGAGCGACGAAGCAAAAAGAAAGTACTAAGCAAGGTGACAGCGATGAAATGAATGAATGAAAGGATAGCAAGTGAAAATTGAGACGGCCTCTCACTGTTCCAACTGTGGCAGAAGGCCGCGGCCTCGAGGCTGACGTTGTTGATGCACGGCGCTTGGACAATCGCCGTCTCGTTGGTTCCGTTCACAAAATCCACTGTGACCGCTTTCGCCCCGGCGATCCATCCGTCTCTGCCCAAAAAAAAGATGAAAATCAGTTCAACACATAGGCTCTCGCGACCAATATTATCCATGAAACGGTTTTTTTGGGGTTAGATCGCGTAAATATAAACGTGTCTTCTTGGTTCCAAAGAACGGCGCCGCCCCCAGCGAGTTCCGATTCCCGCTCACGGCCAACACCGGTGACGATTATCTGAACCGGTCCCGGGCCTCCCCAAGGTCGACTCAGCCTCAAATGAGTACCTGGTGCAGTGTGTAAACATCGCCACTGGGGAGACAAAGGCGGCCGGCGTGGCACTGGCCACCCGCCCCAGTCGCGTGCCGTTCCGTTTACGGCCTTCGTGGGTGCTACTCGCTAACAGCGCTTGCAGTCTGTTAAGGCTACACAGGGGGGAATCTTGGTCTTTGTGTGCACATTGCGTGTGCGTTGTGCGTGTCGTTTCTCACATGGTGGTCGTGAACCCAAGTTTCCGAGCTCCCTCCACGTGGTCCTCGTTGGCCAGGCTGGCACCCCACGTGGCGCAACTGTTGCGTGCCTCGCTGTTGGGCACTGGCGAATCCAGCAGGTCCTGGTAAATGCCGTACTTCACTGCGAATGGCAGGAGAGGGCCCGAGACGAATGTTATTTTCTTAGTTGCGCACATGGAAAATGAAAAACTCTCCGGTGTGCGGCTGTGGTCATCCAGAACAGACCGTAACAACGTATAACGACGCAATGCCCCGATCCTCAAATGCGAAAGATGGTGATACACTACGCCGCTGCTCTTGACGCGGTTATCTGGCTGGACCACCTGAATGTGAAATTATAGTTGTTGCTCTGCATCTAGATCGGCTGTACGAAAGACGAAAAAGTAAGAAAAGTGGGGGGGAAAATCTCAGCTCAGGCTTGAGCTGCTCAGTTAAGATATATGAGTAGCTCAGCCATGGCTCAACTTAGGTTCAGCTCACGAAAATCCTGAGCACGGCTGAGGCCAGGCTCAGAGCCGTCTAAAGTTAAGCGATGCTTTGAGCCATAACTCACTTGGGCCAGAGACAAGCCTGAGTGGAGCCATGATCAAGAATTCAGGCCTGAGTCTAGTTTAGCATTCATAACAATTGCTTCAAAAATGCTATAAAGCCTGCTCTAAACATCTATCAGAAGAAAAAAAACTGGCGTTTCCTTTTGTCCGTCAACGAAATTATGATAGCCTTTCCGAAGGCCGGAATCAAAAAGTTCTAGAAAGTGCCCCCACCCCCCACCACACAGATGCAGGGGTAAAAAGTGAATCCAACAGGTTTCCAAATAATATATATTACATATGCCTACACACCCTATATACAATAGAGTCAGTAGTATCTGCACATGTTAGGGAGAGGAGGGGGGTGGGAAGAAGAGGACATCAGCAGGGGCGACTGGCGAGGCGCGATGCATCGAGAAGCCCTGGGCCGCCGAAATTCTCGTCTGATAAAACCCGGCCCGAAAGGAAGGCTTTTTCTATGATCTTTCCAATCACAGACTGTGGTGCATGAGTCAAACTTACGCGAGCTGTAAAACCTTGCGCTGTTAAACAATATAGTAGTAGGTTTTTACCCTTTAAACTGGTACAAAAACTGACACCTTTATACAAGGCATCATGTTTGCAATAACCACAACACAAGCAGTCAAAATGCAAACAAAAAGAAACAACTCTGATAATGATAATGATATGCACTGTCCTTGAAGTTGATTGGTCCACACCCGAGACAGCTTTTCTTAGAGCCTAGTCTCCATTGGTATTGGACTAGATACGCCTTTTGGCGTATCTGATGTCTTGTATAAAGGTGTCAGTTTTTGTACCAGTTTAAAGGGTAAAAACTTACTACTATATTTTGCCACTGGTAAAGGAGGTCTCATAGTGTTAAACAATAGTTGATAATTGGCACCAGCTGTGGCACATGGGCACGTGGCTCCCTAGCTTCCTCTTGGTAGATGAGATGCCGAATGTCGAAACTGGCACAGCGCTTTGCTTGCGTTGAACCAATGTTGCTTAAATTATGCGCTCACAGGCCACGACATTGATGGAGGGCTCTTGCCTATGACGCCAGCCAACCAGGTGGCACTTGTTTTAAAGGCCACACTACCGATGAAACTCGGGAAGTTGGGACCAGTCCTGTGTTTGTATATATAAACAAAAATTCTGCTGGACAAAACGTTGCTCTAAAACGCGCGTAGGCCTATGCAGGGCTTTGGTCTGTGTTTGCAATAAGGAAAAAATATAACTCGCAACCAGCACACTGTATCCAGTACATATCTCACTGCTGCTGTGGCTAATAGTCACAGCGCCAACGATCCGGAAAACATTCATTGAGTATTTAAGCCGTGGGTCTGACAGACTAAAGTGTAATCGAGCACCGGACGTAAAACTACAATAACTCACAGTTGGTCACTATTCGCGCGGTTTCAACTCACGTCCTTCGTTGTAGCAAATGATGTTGGGAAGATAATCTGAGATTGCTTTGATGATTGTCGGGTAGCAGTACGCGTGTGATGCATTCCACCTAAATCCACTCCTTTGTCTGTTCATGATCCAGCCTTCCCTGGAGGACGAAATAACGCCAACAGTTCTCAGAATCAGAATAAACATTTATACTGGAGAAAAGCGATGAGTGACAAAGGGCCGTCCATAAATGACATCACGCGATTTTGGACGATTTTTTACCCCCCCCACCCCGCCGTCACACGGTGTCACAAAATGTCAGACACCCCTTCAAATATGACGTCAAAGATTTCCCCCCCCCCAAAACCATATTTTGAAAATAAAACATGCTTCAAATCGCTTTAAACTATTGTCATTGTAGTGCGTATTTAATGTGGCGCTGCACTCTGATGTTGTAGGAGAAAAGACTTATTAAAAAGTCTATTTATTTAAGTAGAATGTGTTGTCTATATTTATTTATTTCTCAAACCCCCCCCCCTCGTCACACATCGTCACAAATGTCTGACTCCCCCCTCCTAGGTGCGTGACGTCATTTATGGACGGCCCCCAAATCTCTTTTTCACAGACGCCCAGTATTTCACTGATGTCCAGGAATTGCTTCAACCATCACCACAGCGTTCGTTCTCTTAGCCACATGCTCCCCCCTCCCCGCCTCGCAGACACACGAACTGGAGACACCACCTTGTTGAATGCTTTAGAAAAAATAAAAACATGGGAGCGGATTTGGGCAGGACAACATCGCGAGACGGTATTGATGGATGATGGACGAGGCCAGGAATGGAACGGCAGCCGAAGGAGGGAAACCCGCCGGGAGAGGACGGCCACGACAGAGGATGTCGCAGTGAGATCAAAAAGAGCTTCAAAGCTCATCGGATTCCTCCGGGATCAATAAAGATTCTGATTCCAAGACACGTTGTTTGCATTGCAAGACAAAAGATGGATGCTGGCGGCGAGTGCGGAAACCTCATCCAGCAGTGGACAGACCATGGCTGATGATGATGATGGGTTCCAAGTATATTTATTGACAAATTATATTCTATGCTAATAGACTCGCTGTAATGACGGTAATTATTGAGTAGTTTTGACAGATATGTTTTTATGCAAAACAACATGACACACTTAGGATTCTGAGGTTAAATTGTTTACGCCGAGGATGATTGTTGTTGACTGCGACTTCCCGAGGGCAATAGAGCCAGACTAAAGCAACTATATCGTTTGTGTGGTTAAACCTTAATGCCTGAGGCTCATGGGGCCAGAATGGAGCATCTTTATTACTTGTGTAGTTGAATGTCAATGTCTGAGGCTCATAGGGCCAGACCAAAATACCTTTAAGATTCACGTAGGGGTCACAATTCATGCCTGAGGTTTAGAGACACAGTTTCAAGAGTGGTATGTCTAGATCAGGAGGGGTGGAACGTCTGGCCCGCGGGCCATATGAGGCCCGCGAATTCATTTGATCTGGCCCTGCCAAGGCAACCGCAGGCGGGACTCGAAATTCAATCAATCTCGGAGAAAACCTGGAAAAGCAGTTGCAAGTAGCAACATCATCAATACCCAGCTAACATCAGACGCCTCGCCAAAGAGAAGCAGTTCCAGCCATCACATTAGGGGTGAGTTCATTAAATGTTTGATCAAATATAACAGGCTAATTTTAAAGTTGATAATTTTGTATGGCCCGCGAATGATGTTATGAATATCCAAATGGCCCTTGGCAGATAAAAGGTTCCCCACCCCTGGTCTAGAGTCACAGCAGCTATTGTCGTTTAAAGGGAGATAGAAGTATAACTCCATTCTTTGTCTCCACATATAAATAAAACACGTGTTTTAGTCCATCGGCCAATTGGTCTTTCCGGAAAAATATCCATCAGCATTTCTTCATTTAAACAAACTCAGGACCAGTTTCATCTAGCTGGGTCTCAACAGCAGTCTGGCTTGCGTAACGTAAGTTGCTGGGTTCCCATGTTTTATAGGCAAAATGCACTCCATCTAAACGATGGGGCACTGTTTGACGCAACAAGGAATATCATATATAGATTGTACGTAATATTGCATACAGATTCCTCATTATACATTGTTACGGAGCATTATTGGTCTCCACGTACAAATAAAATCGCGCCTCCGATGATCACGGTTGACCACATGCGTTGCGCAAAGAAGTTCAACGTACGGCGAGTACACACAAAACGTGTCATAGTCCCGCTGGCCTATTTCACGTTGTTATATTGTGTCAAGTAAGACCCGTACCAGCACTGATGTTCGACGAGCAGGGCGTCCTGAACCTGAAAAAACGTTGCTGGCACGCTGCCCGCCAACACGGAGAGGCACTCTTGACTCACGTCCGTGTAATGGATGGCTTTCTTGGTGATGTGCAGGAAAACGCCCTTTTGCACTGCGGTAGGTGGGGTGGAGATGGAGGGAGGAGGCGGGAAGAGGGGGTCAAATCAATAAACACGGCGACGACAACATTCAAGCTGCATTTTCCCGCGTAATGAAGGGGAGGGGGTGGGGGGTGATGGGGTGGGCGTTTCCATTGTGCGCCGCTTTAAACCGAAATTAAGTAAGACGGCCGAGTTACTTTCGGTGACTTTTCTAAAACATCCGTAACAAAAATGCCAAAAATAAGAATCTTTATTTAATCCTGGAAAAATCCGATGAGCTATGAGGCTGTTTGTTCGCAGATGTCCAATTGACGTCACTGCCAGAGGACTCGACCCCAAATATTGGCGAGCGGTAAAATGACCTGACACACTACGGGTGACTGCACCCTGCCACTTACCGTGGTATGGTTGGCAAGTATGTTGCTCTGATTGTTGTACAGATCACACAATCTCTGTCTGCGATTCGGGCTGAAGTTAACAGTTTCCCAATAGGGGGGGGGAAGGAGCGATCAAATTTTGTCCATATTTGGGAAACAATATATTCATGACAGAATGGTGCATTAACCATTGCCAGTGGTGATGGCTGGCAGCAATTTCCCCCTAAACCTGCACGAGCGTGAGCTGCCACAGAGCTTTCAAAGTCAAAGTTGATTTCCTGCTCAAATTGGGCATTGAGGCGGGCGGCTCATCTCTCGCCGACAGCCCTGAGGCAGTGCTGGAAATCCCGCTTTCCTATCGCGAGGGATAGTCGGAGGAAGAATGACGGGCTGAGTCAAGCCCACCGGCCACGATTTGAACTCGCAAATTTTTGAACTCGCAAATCCTGGTTGACCTGACGCGCTGTGACCTGTGTGGTCGGCGGCGGCGGCTGCGGCGACCGCTCGCTTACCGACAAAGTTGGGTTTGCAGAATACGCTGTTGGAGAAGCAGGGGCCTTTGGTGACGGCTCCCACGCTCCCAATGCCACACTTTTCACTGGACGTATTCCGCGGCATAACCAACTGCGTGCTGGCGACCCAGCCGTACCTGGGAAACGCGAGACAACAGGGCCACGGAGAGCGCGGCGCATCCGTAAGGGCTTCGCGGAGGCAGGCGACGGCACAAACCAGCAATAATCTAGCACTTTGGGGAGGCCAAGGGGTTTGTGGATCACGAAGAGATTTGTGTTGACACTCCCGAAGAACTGTAATGATGCAAGCGATTCAAACCGCGGGTGGTGTCCGGGGAGGGAGGGGTGCTGGTGCTGGCTCAGGTCAGGAGAGAGCTCCCGTGTTGTTTTATTTTTCCAGGCCAGAAATCAATGTAGCCGCCCAGGAGAACAGGTCTGTATGTGTGCGTAGGTGCACTGAAGTTCTTTCTCTCCGTACGTAGCCAACCGTGCTAATTGGAGGTGTGAGTCTGGAGACTACCCAACAGCAGCAGCAGCAGCAGCAGCAAAAGCAGCGCCAACTGAATGCACGACGGATCTCCCCTGCCCTACCCTTGCGCTCTCCTCATCAATGAATTCGCTACCAGCTCACGTCACTGGCAATTACGAAACCTGGGGCAAAGCTCACTGGCAAACCGCACACCCCCGGATTCAAATTGATTCTCATGCTCATAATACCGGCATTGACTATTATTTTGTGGGGGTGTTGTTATTGTTGTTGTACGTTGTACGTGATTAATGCGCGTGACCCCTGCAGCCAATCGAGACGCTTGCGTTCCGCACAATGTGCAAAACAGTAATTAATTCTTGAATAGGGACGCCGAACTGCAACAATAATATTTCGGGATGGGAGGTGGGGATGGAGGAGGAGGACTCTTTACATGCTCATTCCTTCCGGCCTGCGAGGTGGTCACGAGTCGGCAGTACAGAAAATAGGTGAGTAAACCCCATCCGTGCAGAGCTTTGTCATCCCCTACGTAGCTGTGTGGTTTTCTCCAGGTACTCCGATTTTCCTCCCACACGCAACATGTTCACCGATGGTTTAAGCTCATTCCGCACAGGACGTTTATACAACGCTCGTACAACGTTTATACAACGCTTGCGCTGCACGTGCCCCATGGTGTAGATGAAGAGCCCCTTGACTTAAACAGCTGGCGGCCAAGCCGTTCAATGGGCCACATTCTGCTGACGATGCTTGAAAGGTCCAATTCGATGCAGACGGCCCATGGAATGGATGGGCAAACCCTTATTTAACTTCACACGAAGATAAAAACGCGTGGCGTGTTTATTATTCATTTGTGTCTGTTACTCGCGAATGGAGTTGACCAAACAACCCACCGCAAGACCCCCCCCCCCTACCGGCTTGCCACTCCATGATACTTTTTTTTGTTAAACGAATGGTTCAGCAGTTCCACTGCTGGATTATTTTTTCCGCCTGAGGACAACCGCTTGTGTTGCGATCGAAACGTCATGATGTATTATATTTTATTTTTCTATCTACATGACTTTACTGAAAGAAACAAAGAGTATGGATTCCTGCAGTCACGAAAGCTTCAAATCAAGATCGAATGACATTATTACCATTATGAGCACTAGTGTAGTAACATCACCAGCACCAGAGTTCTTGGACTCAGATTTTATTTTAAGCCATTGGCATGCAACCTAAACAGCCGACACCATATCTCTAACCTCGATGGCTCTTCTTCCCTGTCTTTCAATCCCAGGCGTGCATCTATCAATATTTATTTCCATACTCCAAACAAACATACAAAAATTCCCCATTTTGTTGTTGTTGTTCTTTGTCAATGTCCTTGTTTCTGATCACGTGGACTTGGGCAGGACACGTTTGTGGATGGCAGTGGTTCTTACCCTCTTTCTGCAGCCTGCACCCCCCTTTGGTTCTCAGAAAGGGCATCCCGCACCCCCAGGGGGTGCGCGCACCCCAGGTTAAGAACCACTGGCGTAAAGGATGGTGGCTGGTGGCCAAAGGAGAGAAACGCACCCAAGAGGACGTTCATTGCGGTGATGAAACCCACTCTTGTGCAGGCGCAAGATGGAGAGGCCTTCGTGTAACAGTGGCCGATGATGAAGATGGCACGAGACCTCCGTTAGACTCTGTCGGCCAAGTGCAAGCGTGACGATGGCTCCGCAAGGATGCTTACAGTGAGTGAAGGGTTAGAGACAGTGCCTTAGCTATCGACTCTAATCGACGATTCGAGGTGTTCGCTATCCACTTACTAAATACCATCGGGCCGGTTAATCCGTCACGGGGCGAAGAGTTGCACGCAGATCTGCGCAGCCCCACCAAACAGCGAACCCTTCACCGTTGCTGCAAAGCCTCAACCCCCTCGTGTGTCGAACCCCCATCGTCCGGCACAACTCACTTGCAGGTCTCGAAGCCGGCGCGGATGGAGGCGTTGATCTGCTCCATAGTGGCCAGGCTCACGCTGACGTTCTTCTGTTCCCCGTAACGCCGACACCATTCGTTCGCCTCGCTGAACATCAAGTTGCTCTGGTCGGTCTGGAACAGGCCCAGTTTCACCAGACTGGGATCGGACAGTGTGATGCTGCCGTTGACTGCTGTGTGCGTGGCAGACACAATCGGAGTGCAAATTGCGGCACGTTTGTCGAGTTCAGTTGAGTGGTTATCTTATTTTTTATAGTTTAACGGGTAAGGCCCACTGAGCTATACAGCTCTTTTTCAGAAGCGACCTGGCCACAAATGATAGCTCAACGAAGTGGCTTATCATGTGGACATTTATAGCAGCCAAATACTTTAAATGCACGTTTTAAATGTGGAGGGAAAACCCGGAGGGCCCAGAGAGAAAAATCCACACGACCACGGGGAGAACATGCAACCTCAAAATATACAGGCGTCAGGGGTCGGGATTGAACCCACGACCCCTTTATACCAGGAGAGGTAGTTAACATCTCGCCACCACTGGCACCCTCCTACAGCAGTAATACTGCCAGTGAGATAGAAATATTGAAATGCGGGATTCCTCCCTCAAAACTCAATCTTTATTTTTTTTTCCGAGCTCACCCCACGACCCCTTTAATCTCCAACTTTCTAACCACTACTACCGTTCCTGCTTCCCGTTGACAATTCTCTCCACGGCCTAGCGCTTATTCCCCATCCATCAAATACATGCATCATCATTTGCTTTCATCAATGTTGCTTTTAGTTCATTTCACGCATCACAGGTTCGCCCATTACCTCCTCTCAGCTCTTTTATTCACCTCACCTTCACCATTACACTCATACGTACCGTTGTTAATTCTCTGTAAAGTACCTTGGTTAAGGCGTGATGCTATAACATTACGTAAAGATGAGATCAAATGAGAAAAAAAACCCAGAAACATTCACGGTGAAAAGATAGCATCTCGAATAAGGGGCCGTCCATAAATGACGTCACGCGATTTTGGACGATTTTTG
>CM025620.2:10805632-10819988 GCA_014621495.2 Entosphenus tridentatus | reverse complement strand
CCCCCCCCCCAGGTGCGTGACGTCATTTATGGACGACCCCTAAGCAACATAACGAATGGTGTGTTGCAAAATAACAATTACATTTCCAACCCACAGGCTACCTGTCAAGTGTGGCAGTTTGAGTCACGGCTGTTTAAATAATTAATATATATTCACAACAATACAGGGCGCTTAAATATTTTTTTTTACATTTACGTGGGACTATCGTTGTTCGTGGAAAAAGGAACGGATAATCCACTGTAACGTGATAACAAATGTAATGTTAATAAGTTTCACAAAGTCAAAGAGTCTCCACTTGTTTGCCATCGTTGTCAACGCGTGCCCGGAGTCTTCTCCAGGTGGTCTCCAGAGATCCGGAGGCACGACCTTTCTCGTGGTGTTGTTGTTGCAAATTCGCAGAAGTGTTAAACTTTTTTTTTTAAGCACCCTGTATAGAGGGCAACAGGAAGACCGATATGCAACCCTCTGCAGGGCCGACACGCACATTAATATTTGTGCTGTTCAGCACCTCCGATTAGCACCCGTTGGCTACGTACGGTGCGAAAGAAGTTCAACGTACGTGTACGTACAAATGAAGCGGGCGAGTACGAGAAAAGCTGAAGAGTGCTCAACGAAGCGTGGAGAGATGCAAGCTTAGAATTTAGGGAGAGGAGCATGTGGAGTAGAAAGTGAGAGCGGTGGGCAGGTCGCGTCGCTCGAAGGGACGATGACCGAAGGTCATGAAAAATTACGGAGTGGCAGCCAAGGAATCGGAATGCGTCCGCGAGGACGTCAAATGTGTAGACGGAGCGACGAAATCGGCTCGTGTTGCAGGCACCAGCAAGTGGATTCGTCGATTTTTGGGGTAAGGCCACGCAATCGTTTGGCCGAACGTGTGTCGTCAAGACCCTCCACCACCACCCGACACAGCCATGCGGATTAAACCGCCACGTGCACAAGAAGTTTTAACATAGCCACTTCCGTGCCCTCGTCGAGGAGGCCGCTTGCCTATCTTGCAGTTACATGCTAATTGCTCACATTAACATCACTAGCCCAGGCCACTTCTTTATGACCCTTGGGCTACACCCA
Source organism: Entosphenus tridentatus (assembly GCA_014621495.2). Classification (NCBI taxonomy): domain Eukaryota; kingdom Metazoa; phylum Chordata; class Hyperoartia; order Petromyzontiformes; family Petromyzontidae; genus Entosphenus; species Entosphenus tridentatus. Next base: position 10,818,920 of record CM025620.2, on the reverse strand, counting down.
TTTCAAACCTTTTATGAACAGTCTGACTCAGCAGCAGACCATGCTTTCCCACCTGATGACGGACGCTTGTGTTGCGCCCGAAACGTCGTGATTTATTTTATTTTATACCCTACGTGACTTTACCGAAAGAACCAAAGGGTACGTTTTAAAGAGCCGATAATTTGCTGTTTCGGCTCACCGGTACATGGAAGAACAATTCTCACAACCCATGTTGGCAATTATTGTTGTCGTTTTGTTCGGAACAACGTCAAACAATGACTTCCTGGAGCTTGTCCTGCTGCTGTTTGACGTAGTTGGAAGGAAACGTGGCATGAAATGGCTACATTTAGTTGAGGAAATTGTTCCTCGACTTACCTGCGAAGTGAAACAACAACAGTAGTACACTGCGACAATGGCATGTTGTTTGGCTGTGCTGGGTGGCGGAGGGTCGTTACGACACACGTTTGGCCAAATCATACCGTGGCCGAGGCCAAAAATAAACTATAAATCACAGCATCGCCTGTGAAACTCCCTACGTGTTACACGACGTGTATTGTTGCGATCGTGAAAGATGGGGACGGCTTGAGGCGGGGGCTTCATCCAGCAATAGATTAAGGCGACAAGATAGACAAGTGCTCCGCTAAGGTCGCGCTCTGTAGCTCTCCGATGCGTTTTCGGGTTGTGTTGTCCGGCACGAGGATCGAAACGTCGGGCACCACACCGATCATTACCGGACAGGACGCGCTCCATTGTAAATACATCGCGAGAGGTCGCGCTTAAAAGACATAAATGTGTCCCCAAAATGATTTCACAGCAACGTCGCACACAACCTGAACACCAGACGGATCGGTCTCCTGCAGCAGCAGCGACGACACAAATATAATCACGAATTACCTTGGCCACTGCATCCGCCGAAGAGAGACGTGGAGACGGCGCACGAAAGACACAGCAGCAGCAGCCGCCGCATGATGATTGACGGTGATGGCAAGCACCGATGATGACCCCCGTTTGAGTTCGGGCCACAGCAAGGCTTTCGAGATGACAAACAAGGGGGGGGGGGGGGCTGTCTCGGGGAAATCACAGGAGAGTCCCAGGAGGAGTATGAGACAGCTCGGGCGAAAAGACGAGAGGCGTTTATCTGCTCACCAGAGCTTCCCTGCGACTGTGCGAGAAACCTCAACGAACAACTAGACGCCACGGGGGTGGCGCTGGTGGAGGTATTTGGAGTCCATGTGTACCCAGGCGCGCGGCCCTTCCCCACGCTTGCGTCACACGCGCAAGTACGCGCGGCCAACCGCTCCCACTGGCGATGCGACCACTGCTCTAACCGGTTCGCTGAGCTGTTCCAAGGGGCGACGCTTTGGCGTCATCGACGACGGCGACGGGAGGGAGGGAGGGAGGAGAGGGGCGCAAGGACATTCCTGAAGCCGCCGCACCTGTGCGCGCGCGCGCGCGCGTGCATTGCGACGTGACACGCGCGCGCACGCGGCAATGCAGCTGTGCGGTGTGAATGCTGAACTTCTTTCGCGCCGCACGTGGTCAAACCGTGCTAATTGGAGGCGCGGTGGGGGCGGTGGGGGACAACAGTGCTCGCGTTGGCAGCGAATTGGAATCAGAATCTTGATTTATCCTGGTGAAATCCGATGAGCCAAGGAAGCTCTTTTTTCACCGATTCCCAGTCGTGGTGGTGCACATTTGAACACAACTCTCTGACACGTTCATCGAGAACACCGCTGCGCAAAGAAGACAGTGCACCGCCCTCAAAGGAGGATTAAACAATAAACATAATAGGCGACGTTTCGGGCAATGGTCCCTTGTCTTCTGCTTATGAGCGAGGGTCATTGCGTGACACGTCGCTTATTGAGACCATTGCCGGGCAGTGTGACATACGTAGAGGGCAGTGTTTGTTGACACGTGTGGAGTGCGTCTGATTGCTCGTTGCACGGATGAGAGAAAGGGGGCAGCGCCACGTGTGATGTCGCGTGTGAATGAACGAGTCGTGTAAGAACATTGGATTTTGCGCACTCTTAGGGGCCGTCCATAAATGACGTCACGCGATTTTGAACGATTTTTGACCCCCCCCCCCCTCTCGCCACACGGCGTCACAAAAAGTCAGACCCCCCTAAAATTTGACGTTACAAAGCTCTGCCCCCCTTCCCCCCCCCCCAAAAAAAAAACATGCTTAAAATCGAAACATACTTCAGACATCCTTATACTTATTTAATGTGGCGCTGCCATCTGATGTTGTAGGAGAAAACGTTTATTAAAACGTTTATTTCATTAAGTAGAACGTGTTGTCTACATTTATTTCAAGTTGCGCATTTTGATGTGACGTCACATTTCTCACCCCCCTCCCCTCGTCACGCATCGTCACATATGTCTGACCCCTCCCCCTCCTAGGTGCGTGACGTCATTTATGGACGGCCCCTTACGAGTCCAGTCCATCATGAATGCGGATTGATCACACGTGCGATGCTACCGTGCTGTGTTATCGGACCGAAATTGCAATCCAAAAGGTCGCCAGTTCGATCTCCAGACGCGGCAAATAAACGAAACTATTGAAACTTTATTATTTTGTATTTTGACAGGTAAGGCTCACTGAGCGATGTAGCTCTTTCGGCAGCCACCTGGCCACAAATGATAGCTCAACGAAGTGGCTTGTCGTGTGGAAATTCAAAGCAGCCAAATATTACTCTTTGGTTCTTTCGGTAAAGTCACGTAGGTAGAAAATAAATTAAATCACGACGTTTCGATTGCAACACAAGCAATCATCATCAGTTGGGAAAACCACGGCAACAATTTTTTTTCGCGCAAGTGGGAGAGAGAAAGCTTCAAATCTAGATTCAGCCAAATATTGTTAACCCATATTCATTCTAAATGTGGAGGGGAAAAACCACGCGACCACTTGGAGAGCATACAAACTCCAGGGTTGGGACCGAACCCCACGGCCTCCTGTATAATAATCATAATAATTAATTATCATTTTACATTTACAAAGCGCCCTTAAACAATCGTCAACAGGGCATCTACCAGGCGAGGTAGTTGGCGTCTCGCCACCGCGGCGCCCAAATGACCAACACGGCGTGGCGAGGCCCTCCAACCAACTCGTGGCTTGACAAAGGACTGCAACGTCTCTTATCCATGTGGGCTCATTGGGGGCAAGAGCTGTTAGCGAGCACCGATTTGGCGTGACGGCACAGCGAGGTGCTGCCGTGGCCAGAACCTCAGCCGAGCTGCTGGGGTGTATGATGAAACGCCACATCGGCGGTTCTGTTGAGGCTGAGTCAACTTCAACAACGCCCTGGGGCCAGATTACAATCGATAACATTTCTGGGTGGCACTCTACGTTTTTGATCGAGCCATAAACTCGGGCTGGTGTGATTCAACGAGGCGTTGCGACAGAACAACCATTGCACGGATAACGACGTTTCGCCGACATCACACACGGGAATCAGTATCATCATCGCCGTCTTCTCTATAGTAAAAGCCTCAACATGACGCCTCCAATCCACGCGTTTCACTTCAATTCTCCCAAGGGAAATCCAAGCTCGTACCTCCCACGCTTCTTTCGGCACTTCCCGACTTAACCGCCGACAATTTACTGCGCATTGAAGATGGGGCCGAGTCAGCGATGAGCGTGAACGCCTTCTAATGTCCGCGTGACGCTTTATTATTGCCGCACGTTTCGTGTGTGTACTCAAGATAATGCTGGGGTGTTTTTGTTCCTTGAGGAAGTTTGGCCCAGATGAAGTCCTTCCAGTTTGCAAAGCTACAGTCGTATATACTCTTAGGTTTTTTCGGTAAAGTCACGTAGGTAAAAATAAATTAAAACATAATATAAATGATAATAGAAATAAAATAATGTGATATGTTATTTTATTTCTATTATTATTTCTATTCTTTTTTAAAAATAAAATAATGTGATTTATTATTTTATTTCTATTATTACTTATATATTTTTTACCTACATGACTTTACCGAAAAAACCTAAGAGTATGAATCCTTGCAGTAACGAAAGCTTCAAATCTAGAATTACAGTCGTATAGCTCCAGCCGTATATTAATCTGAATGGGACCCATATCCTAAAGAGGGGAGTCCTTGCCTATATAACATTTGGGAATCCTGAATTCAAGTTTTCGTGACTGCAGCAATCCATACTCTTTGGTTCTTTCGGTAAGGTCACGTTATTTTATTTCTACCTACGTGACTTTACAGAAAGAACCAAAAAGTAACATCTGGCAGTTGACCAGCATGGATTCAAGCAAGCCTCGCGCGGCTGATGAGACGCTACATGTCGAAATCAGTCCAGACTTTGCTTTCACAGAATGCTGCTTGAAGTGTTGCACTTACAAAAGTGAGTGTGGCTGACGGGTAGTGTAAAATATAGTGTTCTTTTTAGTGACCCCCCCCCCACCCGGGGAGCCCCCCCACCCACCCAGTAGTGTCGTGGTTATCGCGCTCTACGCTACGATCCCAGCCACTCGAGTTCGACTCCCGCTCACGGCCAACACCAGTGACGAGTATCTGAATCGGAGGCCTAGGTCGACTCAGCCTCAAATGAGTACCTGGCGTGGTGTGTAAACATCGCCACTGGGGAGACAAATGCGGCCGTGCGTGGTGTTGGTCACCCGCCGCTTCGTGTGCCGTGCCGGCCTTCATAGGTGCTCGCTAACAGCACTTGCCCCAACAGTCTGTGCAGCCTATACGGGGGCTCTTTGTCTTTGTGTGTCAATGCTAAAGGAAGTCCCGACCCCAAAACCAAACAGACTTAGCAGACGCATTCCTGAGCCGAGCGACATTTACGTCACGCGTACCTTTGAATCTTCGTGCTTGACTAATCGCACGTAAAGTTACGTTAATGAGTGTTAGAGTGGAGTAACTCTGCTACGATAATCACCCAGGAATGTCTGTCCTTAACGCTCGTGACGTCACTCCACGTCGACCAGCCCCCCTCATTAATAATCATGAGTAGGTGACGTCACTCTATATGGAACACCCCCCCCCCCCTCATTAATTATCATGAGCAGGTGACGAAGATTCAAAGGTATTCATGAGCGGGTGGATTTTTACACTCATGTAGAAGGTCGAGCGGAAATTATTTTTTTAGCAAATTCGATTTAAGTTTGACGTTTCTTTATTGAAAATAAATCTAATGAATAATTATACGCAGGAATAACGTGGATTTGGTGTCTTTATATATTTATTCACCACTTGAGACAAAATGTAAGTCTAATTTATGCTTCTACATTATGGTAAAATATACATTTATCGGTGATTTCCAGATATTGTATTGATTTCCAATTAATTTCAACCCCAGCGACCGAAAGCAGAAGAGAATAAAGTATCAGAGCAGTGAATTTGAAGAAATTGAAGGTCAGTTATATACAGTGTTACAGTAAACTGCAGTGAAGTGTTTGATCACATACATTCGTGCAAGATTCACTGCCATTAAATTTACACAATATACAATTATACTCTGCTCCATTTTTTCGTAAATATTACAGCTTCCGTCCTAGAACGGGCAAACAAGCTCGTGGTTAATATAAGTGAAGCTGCATTGCTACGAGCAGGATATACCGAATCGTAGCTAGGGTGCGGTAGTGGCGAGATGTTAACTACCTCGCCTAGTATACAGGAGGGCATGGGTTCTATCCCAAAACCCCGACGACGCCTGTATATTTGGAGTTTGGGTGTCTCTCTCCCCGTGATCGTGTCGATTTTTCTCCGGGTCCTCCGGTTTTCCCCCCTCCACATTTAGAATCAACGTCACGCGTTTAGAGTATTTGGCTGCTAAACATTTCCACGTGATAAGCCACTTGGCCGAGCTATCATTTGTGGCCAGTTCGCTTCTGAAAACTAAGAGCGATACAACTCAGTGGGCTTTACCTGTTAAATAAAAAGTTTATTTTTTACTATTATTGTTTCCACTTACTTTAAATATCTTTTTTGTTAGTTTAATCGTCAACAAAGCTTTTGAGACTCGCCCGAGAGGATACGGGTGTTTGCTGGAAGAGAGAATCGCGTTTTTGACGAGCTGCGCCTGGATATCCACGGCTCTGCCCGTGCGATAATCTTCATCTCGTTTCACTGCCTCGGGGAACCGCGGATGCTCAACTCCGCCGGTTTAAGTGGTCGGTGGTTATGCTGGACTGTGTATCGCTCCTCTTAACAACGGTACCCGCGGTGTTGCTCGGTGTGGTGTCCGACGTTTCGCTCCGCGTGCTGAAAGCTTCTTCAGGAACAGAACTCCCAAGCGAAACCCGACAAAAAAAAACACTTTGGATAGTCTTCTTGGTTCTTTCGGTAAAGTCACGTAGAAGGGAAGTAATAAAATAATAAAAATAAAACATAAAATAATTCTCACGACGTTTCGGCCACAACGCAAGCAGCCGTCCTCAGGTGAAAACCAGGTCTGTCGAGTCGCCAGGTCTGAAGATGAATCCCTGCAGTCACGAAAGCTTTAAATCGAAACTTTGGATAGTGTTTGTGTTTTGGGGTTGCCCGTGGCGTTTACGCAATGTTTGCAAGTCAATTTTCATCTCGGCTGTTTGCTCGCGATGAGTATTTGGTTGAAAATGTGATCCTTACATAACTTTGCGTGTGTGTCTGCCATTCGCGCGCCAAGTGCGTCAAGCGAGGTTACGTATGCACACTCTTTACGCGAAATCACTTAACTCGGGCACGTTACGGCCAAACCCTTTGGGTCTAGCGACTGCTGGACGAGGGCCTCCCCACACAACGCAGGTCGTGTGGGCGACAGTATTTGACACTTCGCCGCGTTGGTTAGTGTGGATTGGTGAAAGCTCACAGCACAGAGGTGGGAGCATACAAGTGCAGTACAACACTTGACGTGTACTGCACTGCTTTCTCCAGTCAACCATATAGCCATGCATCCCTACGACAGCCAGCCTGCATCGTGCACGTTCAGATACACTTCTGCGGCCGTCTGGAATGCTCTTCCTTCCAATATTAGGAATGCCACAAAAGCAGGTTCCTTTTGTCCTTAACTCGCACCATCGATTATCACGGCTGGCTGGCTACGTACGTTGCGAAAGAAGATCAACATACACAAACGTACATTGGGCGTGACTTGGTGATCTGTAGTGACATGATCATTGGGTTGTCCCTGTCATTGCTCAGCTTGATTTACTTTGGCACTTTGGTTCTTGCACGTCGGGGCTGTGTGCACGACCCAGGCTCAACCTTGTCTAAGCCAAAACATGACGAGATGGGGAGCATTCCGGGTGATTTGGTCACACAGTGAAGATACCCACGACTTTTCAGTCCATTGCATCATTTAAAAAAGAAACTTCTTTATTCGTCACGACAGTGGCAAAGTTACAACTTTACAAAATCACGCAAAACACGGGGTTCCAGGATTAGAGTTTTGCGGTGCGCGCGCGCGTCCCGTAAGGACAGCATCATCACGGAACCCTGGTCTCTGTTAAGTTAAAAAGGAGAATAGTTTAAAATCAAACGAAATCGTAACTCCGACAAAGTGCAATTTGAGAACCGTACGACCGCAAAAAGAAAAGAAGACAATGGCCGGGCCGTGGCTCCAGACCAGGTTTTGTAAATCGCAGGTGAGGATGATTAAGTGATGAATGAATTCATTAGAGTCAATTAGAGGAAATCGAGAGTCGATGCTTATTGACCCGGTCACATGTGAGGCTACAGCGGATACCCTAGATCCCCTTACCAACTGCCACGGCGGAGCTGCGATAGGTTAGCAGGCCTCTCGCGGTTCCGAGTGAAAACTCGGGCCTCTTCACATCTTAATCTGAGCCGGAGGGGAGGGGCGCCAAGCAGGGCCAGGCGGTGGGTGGTTATTCATTTTCGTCAAAAACCCAACAACCTGCCGCTATCCTTGCCGGGGCTGGCTGGGCACGGATTGGTTACACCGTGGAAGAAACGAGATCTTAGTTGGAAAACCTGACGCGGATCTCACTGCCTGACTTGGAGGTGCAGCACGGTAAACAGATACTTCCACACTCCGCCAACACGGTTTGTTTTCTCCCTCCTAAGCATTCAAGAAATGCAAAGTATCCTCCGCAGGGTACAGCCACCTCCGTCTCCGCACCCTCCACGCACATCTCCATCGGCGACAGCTGTTGACGGAAGCAGTCACTGGCGACTCGCTGCCGACCCGAAGACAATTGCGAGCCATCGCGGCGCATCGTCAGACTTGTCAGCGTCGAGCTTGGCAGCTGCGGCCAGCCAACCCGGTAGAGGCAAACAGCATCGCGTGGTGAGGAATGCGTCTTCACAAATTAACGCGAGACGCGGCGGAACGCAGGGAGGACCGACTCACCAAGGAAACGCCGTGGGCACAAGTTTACGGGACTCTACGCGAGTCGATGGGTTTCCATGTAGTTCATCGGATGACCGGGGCTGACTACATCCAACTCTCTGCAGTCGAGATACTCCGTTTGGGGCTGAAACAACGGGAATCAAACCCCATGCTCTCAGCGGTGCCGGCTCAGTGGGAGCCACCCGGCCACCCTCTGGCGAATTCTAACAATCTCACTCATGCCACCGTAAATTCACGGGGCTGGTAAGAGATTGCTCCCTCTCTCTTTCTCTTGGTCAAGTTCAAGGAACCGGTGCAAAGGTTGTCACCGAGACTCGTTGCACGTGTGCACTCAGGCAGGTCGGGAAATATCATTCGGCTTCGACCCACAGCGGCGGTTTTGTGTCGCGTCCACCTTGCGTTGTGGACAAAGGTGGCAAAATGCATGGTGACCCAACTGCGCGCCTATTTTAATCGCCAGCAACACAGTTTCGGCCGAGGCTTTCATCGCAAAAAATAAACCACATTTTGTTGTTGTTGTTCCATTTCTGTGCGACGATCGGACGAAATCAGCACGGACGGCCGCTGCATTGGGCATCTTCATCGGTTGGAATCACCGCGATGAGCAGCCGTAGCATCGGCAACATAGACCACGTCCTGGGCTGCTTCTCCCTCGCCACATGCAAGACTCCCCGAGCAAGTGAGAAGGTGAGGGTGCACGGATCATCATCAAACAGGCGGCGTGGGGAGTGGGAAGCTGGGAGAGGTAGAATGGAGAAGGTGGTGGCCACGCATGTCGCGCACAGCTCGGAAAGCCACGTCCGGGAACTGTGATGTAACCTACCGAGTGTGTGCAGGCAGCCACGTAGGGGGGAGGGGGGGGGGACAGCACAAGCTATGAAGAGGGCGGAAAACTGGCGGAGGCGGTGGGAGCACCTTTTCAATCCACACAGCAGGGCCCACGTGAACCCCGCTACGCCACAGGCGGGGGGCGCATTCGTTGCTTTCGACGCATCACCACTGTTGCTCGCTATTCATTCCCGTCGACACCCACCACCCCACCCCGCCACCCCACGCCAGCCCTAAGGCCCCAACGCCCAAGTCCCTCTCAGATCCGATCCCCGCGCCCGTCTCTCCCCGCGGAAGATGTTCCTCGCGTGCCTTGCTCCACGGGCGCTGGCGCACGCCCATCCTCCAGCGACGAAGGCCACCCAGGATTTGTCGTCGGGGGCAACGGCGTGGCACCAAGGGCGGCCGCGCGTGGGAGGCGCAGTCTTCGTCGGTTGAAATCACCACGGCGACGGGCAGCGGTTGGGACGTTCCCGGCTCGTCCGCTTCCACTCCACCGCCCGAGAGCCGAGCGACAGGCGCACGACAGGAGGCTCCTCTCGTCGCTCTCCCCCCTTTAGGACTTCCTCAGCTTCCCGGCCACTGAAAACAAACCGAAAGAGGCCGATGAGGTTTCGAGGGCGGGTTTGTGCATTGCGTCTGGTCCAGAGTCTATCAAAGCTATTAAAACATTGGTTTTTATTTTACCAGCCAAGGCCTGCTGGCCAAAAATTGTAGCTCAACAAAGCGGCTCATCATGAAGAAATGTATAGCAGCCAACTTATGTCGATTCTAAATTTGGAAAGAAAAACCTGGGGGATCTGGAGAAAAATCCACGCGACGACGGAGAGAAAATGCAAACTCCAAATATACAGGTGTCAGGGTCGCGTTCAAGCCCACGATCTCCTGCATTCCAGGTGAGGGAGTTAACATCTCGCCGCCCTCTACTGAGACCTCCGAGATCCACCGATGGTTGCCCCCCCGCCCCCGTACTTGGCGTGACCCCGCTCCAGGCTGCCACGCTGGGGTTGCCCACCGGGCTGCTGTCCGCACGGCGCCCGGGGTCCTGGAATCCCGTGCCCCTTGGAGGTCAGGAGGTCGCAGTCAGTGGAGACTTCTCAGTACCGGGCTAAAGACCCTGCCACCAGCTGTTTAGATAATTATTTGTCTGCTATAAATCTCCACATAAGGCATTTTCATTGAACTATTACTTGTAGCCACATCGCTTCTGACAAAGAGCTACATAGCTCAGTGGGCTTTACCTGGTAAAATAAAAAAAAGTTGTAGTTTTTTTGTTCAGTTTAACACGGTCCCTCTCTCTCGAGTTCTCTATCTGATTTCTTGAGTCTCTCTCTCCCCCAGTTGCTTCTCACTGATCTTTTTCATCTACATCGACGGCACTGAGATGTATGTCGTTTAAGAGCGCCTTATACATCGTAGTTGAATTTTTTGTGATGACGCAGCGCGCCGTGGGACCTTTTCGTCCGCGTCAACTCAACTCGTCTCAGACCTCGACTGGGTTACGCTGATCGGGCCTCGGCGTCTCTCCTGCCGGATTGTTGCGTAAATGCTCGGTAGCGTGGCTACGTCGAAAACTAAACCGGTCTGTACACCTCGGAGGAGGAAGTAGAATTCACGTGATCAGCTCAGGTTGACAATCTTTCGCATAAACTAAAACCGGTTTCGTCTTCGAGAAGAGCGCCGGCTGGCAGGCTCTGCCCCAGGCCCCCTCAGCCCTGACCACGCCGCTGTCCGCACCCAAGACAGCTCTGCCGAGCCATCGCCAAGGCTCCAATCTGGCTCACTCGTGACTGTACACGCGGTAATCTATAAAAGCCCCGAGGCACGTGACAAGAGCCTGCTTGCTTTAGCTTCTGAGATGTAACGACGTAAGACACATTGTGGGAGATTTGGTCATAGGCAGGCCGGCTCACTATTATTATCGTGAGTGACGATATGACCCTGGGTTCGTCTCTCTCGTGGTTGAAGAAAACCAGCCACCGGTGTGAAATATTCTCCCAATATGTTGAGGTGGGGGGGGGCGGCTGGGGAGGCTGAGACCCGACCCCAGCACCGATACGGTGGCAGCGTCACTCACGCGAGATCCTCTTCTTCGCTTTCTCTTTTCGCAGGTTCTCTTGGACCTTCTGCTCAAACAGTCCTGGGAGTGAAAAAATAACAGAGGCACAGCCAATGTTAAAATGACGGCCACCGCGACTTACACGATTCGAACAACAACAACAACAACAACGGTTTAAAGCTTTCGTGACTACAGGGATTCATATTCTTGGTTCTTTCGGTAAAGTCACGTAGAATTTTCAAAATTTCTTTCTGTGGATTTCACACCTGATGACGATCGCTTGTGTTGCAGTCGAAACGTCGTGAGAAATTTTATTGTTTAATATTTATATTATTTTAATATTTCCCTTCTACGTGACTTTACCGAAAGAACCAAGAATAACAACAACGGTTTCAACTTTTGCTTCGTTTGTTATTACAGAAAGCACAAATCGTAGGGCCAACTTGTGTCACAGTTTCAGTGTCTCCCACAGGACGCTTTCTAGCGGCAATATCCAGTCACAGGTGTGCACATCATTGCCATCAACAGCCATGACCAATCCTCTGCTGGTTAAAGGCCGCTCCCAGCCTCGTGGGTGGAGGGCGACACCGTGATGCAGTGGCGCTCTTTAATCACAAAGTGTACACAAACGTGAAGTGTACACAAACGTGACGAGGGCGAGATTACTCGCGCATCACGCGCGCAACATCACGTGCTGTAGCTCATTAATCACGAATATTGAATACAAAAATTTCAGCTGTATGTGGCCAATGCCATCTTCTAAGCTTCTGTTGGCTTTGAATTTTAACGCACTCCAAATTAATGACACGTGATAGGCGAAGTGAGGAGGCACTTCGAGGGCTGGCTGGTGCGAACAGAACTCGTGTGAGGGACACGAGGCCTCAACGGTTATGGGTTGGAACCGACGCACGCTGATGCCTTACGCAAGCGTACTTTAAACGCACGCCAGGTACAGTGGGACATGCTCAGACACGATCGACATCTATGCACTTTCAAATTTAGGTTGAAAACTAATTTCTTTAGAACTGGTTTTCTATGCATGTTGAACTTATTTCGCGCCGCACGTAGCCGCGTGTTTAGTTCGTGTCGCTTCCCCCACACCTCCGAGTAGCACGGTTGCCTACGCACGATGCGAAAGAAGTTCAACATACACACATGCACTCGTCACTTCGGTGGTGTTTGACAGCTGCATAAATTCACGCGCACTTCAGTGACACCAAGTGATGCCGCCGCACTCACTCGCGCACGGACGGACGCACGCTCCGCGACAGTGAGTGGCAGGAAACGCTGCCGACCGTCAGCACTCATGTTTTATGCATGTTTTATGGATGACCGTGGCCAGGCCGCGAAATCAGGCATACCGATCTTACGTTTTGTACCGACGCACAAAACTAGTACGCACGATAACTGCACGAAAGGACCGGGACCGGCATAGTTTTTTTTTCCATTACGCGCGTCATCGATGCGCGACGTCATCAGCACCCCGTCGTGTCGTCAGAGATGCCGTCGGCAATTTCGGCGGCGACGATGACGACATTGACGACAATGAAGGGCGGGGGTTCAAACAGGAAAATCTACCGGAGTTAATAATGGCAACTTTGGCAAGATGGAGAATTCGGAAGGAATAAAAAACACTTGCCCTGGGTTCAATCACAGGCAGTTAAAACCCAGAACCCAGATTCCAACACAGGACATCTCAGTGGTGCTGCTCAGAGCTTTGACCTCTGACCTCAACCTGCTCATCTCCATTATGATTATTTCGCTTTGTTTACCCAGGGGAAGCCTCACAGAGTCTCAAGGCTCTTTTTTCAGAAGGTTCCGGTCTTTGTTTTTTTTCGCAGTAGGGATAATCCCAATTGAGAAATTTGCAGGTAACTTTTGTGTGTGTGTTTATACATATTTTTAAAGCATGTTCATCATCGCTTAAAACGACCGCTCCCAGAGATCCATTGGCTACAACTCTGCGATCTATGTGGTCGTTAAGAGGGGGTTCTACTGTACATAGGTACAATCAGGCGAACATTGGGGCGCGGTAAAACAAATCAAACCCAACAAACACAAATAGAAGCCGCGGATCTCTCTAACTGGTCGCTACCGCACCCCCACGCCCC
>CM025620.2:10780461-10800632 GCA_014621495.2 Entosphenus tridentatus | reverse complement strand
TCTGGCTTGAGATGGCTGCCACCTATGGGTCAGATGATTGCATGCCAGCATTAAGCAATTGGTAATTAAATATTATATTGTCACGCACAACGAGTATGTGTGGAAAATGTCAGCTCGATTGGATCACGGGAAGTGGGTTAAAAAACGACCGAAAGATTTGCACGGTCGTAAGCAAGCAAGCAAGCGCGCACGTGAACTTAATATAAAGGATTACAAAATTGCGGTGTGCCACCAGTTCCGTCTGCATGGGAGAGTTGTTGCCCCCACGCACGCCTGCGGTTTCCCCCACCCCGGGCGCTCCGCTTTCCTCCACATTCATCGATTGTCCGATAACACCTCGATGCGTAGAGGGGCACAGAGCTTGGTCAATTGTTGGCGCCGGCTCATCGCGTCGCTGCCATTCTGCCGGCCAACTTTCGTTGGGCTATATTATTTGTGGCCAGGTCGCGTCTGAAAAAGGACTATAGAGCTCAGCAGGCCTTACCTGATCAAATACATAAAAAAATAATTAGTTTGTGTTGTGGTGACTCACGCCTCTGAGTTGATCTCTGTGAGAGCAAGCGAACGCTGTGCGGCGCGTTAGGAGTTGAACTTCATATTGACACCCTTCATCATCATCATCAGCAGCGATCTACCCGCAGCTGGATGAAGACCCCCTACCTAAGCCAACAATGCTGCCACACCGTCACGCGATCTAATAATCCATCTCGCCCCTACGCACGCGCGCCGGTGCCACTGCTGCGTTACACGCTCGTCGTGACGGACGCCATCTTGGGCCTGTTCCCTCCCTTAACTGCCACTCTCTCGTTAGTCTCGACCCTGGGTCATCATCCCCCTTCCAGGCGCGTGTCCTGTCCAAGCACACTTACATTGTTCTTAAAAGTCAACGTGTCAATCCTGGCCACAGCTAACATCAGGGTTCTGACTCACAGTCGCCGCTCTGCTTGTAGCGCTCGAAGCACTTCCTGAGCTCCTCCACGAGCGGCGTCTGGAGCTTGTGCGGCAGCAGCGTGAACTCGTCGCCCACCTGGGGAACAGAGGAGAGGGACTCACGTGTGCACGAGTAACACGTGTGTGTGTGTGCACGGGTAACACATGAATGTGTGTGACACGTGTGCAAGTAACGGGAGTGTGAGTAACGTGTCTGTGAGTGACGCGTGTGCGAGTGATGTGCGAGTGATGTGTGCGAGTGACACGTGTGTGTGAGTGATGTGTGTGAGTGATGTGTGCGAGTGACGCGTGTGCGAGTGATGTGTGAGTGACGCGTGTGTGATTGATGTGTGCGAGTGACACGTGTGTGTGTGAGTGGCACATGCCGTGTCTTCATTCATCCTCCTTACCTTTTTGAGGAATTTTTTTTTACACAAATCCACCAACAGAACCTGAAAGAGAGCAACGGTGCACGACTCAGCTTCCAAGGGCACTTCTAACAAATTTGAATGGGTTAAATATCAAAACTAAAAAATTCAAATCCCTTTCGCAATCCACTGCCGGATGAAGGCCTCCTCACGAATACACGGTGCTGCCCCGACTGTGCACAACCGTGCCAGGTCACGCGCCCGCCCCTACAGATGCCAGAACGTGCTCCCTGGACAGAAACTCACTTCACTCTCTGCGGCCTGGATATGGAACTTGATATGGAACTGCTGCCCCTGAACACCTTGTCGGCGGAATTACTGGTTCTGGTCTTCAGGCCTTCAAATGCCGAGCTCACACATGGACATCTCCTAACTTCACCACACGCCCTGTATGACCGAGTCTTTGAGCTTGCAGTGAAATGATGATTCTGCCGATTAAATATACTATTGTCTGATATGGCGATTGTTCACAATTGCGCCCAATTATCAAAAAAACTCCCTGTTGTCATGGAAGGGGGGCGGGGGGTTGTTTGACCATACTTCACCACGCTGGTCAAGTCAGGGAGCATAGAAGTTAGATTAGAGTACAGTACAACAATATAATTGGCTGCGTTGCCCTCTGCTGATGATGTAGCACCGCACTGTCCATGCACTATCCAGGCACTAGCCGGTCACTAGACAGTCACTATCCAGGCTCAGCTTTGGAGATCTCACGAGAATGGAGATGACGGAGCAGAGGTGGGAGAGTGTGCGTAGAGGGGAGTGAGTAGAGAGAGACGAGCGATGACAAGAGAGCACGTGGAGGGAAATCGAGATGAGCGGGGAAGGGAGTTGAATGAGATGAGGGGGAGAGATAGGAGAGTGTGTGGATGGGAGAAGAGTGAGGTGAGAGTTAGAGAGAGGGTGTGGAGGAGAGTAGAGCGAGGCGAGCGTGCCCTCACCTCCTCCATGGGCTGCCCATCGAGCAGGCCGAGCGAGCTGCTCTGCAGGCCCATGATGAACGGCGTGGGGGAGCACACGGTGTCAATGAGGGAGGGCGGCAGTACGGGGATGTACGTGTGCTGCCACGAGAAGGGGTAGAGCAGCGCCACCACCGCGTGGATGCACCGCGACAGCTGGCTACAACAACAACAACAACAAAACAACTTGATCTGGGGAAGCACGGAGACCCGTAAGAATCTTGGTTTTTTTTTTTTGCGGGAACAATAGCCACCGAATGCTTCTCTCGAGAGTTGAGATGAATGGTCGATTAAATCAATCAACCGAAACGTGTAATAAACACAATAAACACATTTTTATTTTGTCGTCCACAATTGCAGCTCCCCCCCCCCCCGCGGGGGGGGGGGGGCTCGATGGGGGATGGGCCCCCCTGCACCCCCCTCCATGATGAATGTTCATCCCCACTCCCCACTCCCGCCTTCTAAATGCTTAACTCAAAAAAATGCGGTCAAATATCGAACACCAGTGGCGGTATTCTTTCGAAGTTCGTCCGTTCGGCGAGCACCCATAACCGTAACTTCACCGTACGCCGATGCGCCGATGCGCTCGCCTACAGCCACTTAAGAGGCGCCACGCGTGTCAGCTCCCCGTAAGTGTACTGCTGTGTGCAGTGGCCCAGCCGCCCAGCCATGCTTGGAGAGGGGGCCGGACAAGATGCGCCGCGGGGGGGGGGGGGGGGGGGGGGTGGGGGGAGCGACAGCTGGAGCAGAACGCACGATCGACAAAATGAGACCGTATCGTAACCCGGTCCTGTTTAGTGTTTCACACTCGTCGAAAGTTTCTTTAACAATGACCGTGTGTCGATGCCCCTTGGTGGGAGGGAAGGATGGGGGGCGGGGGGGGGGGCGGCGAGGGGGGGGGGATGGAGGACTCACCTCCGTGCCGCGACCCGGAATGAAACTCTGCACTTTGACAGTTTTCCCCGGCGCCGGGAAGGGCGCGTCCTTCAGGGCCCGCACAAACGGGTACACCATGGCCAACGAGATCTTCCTCCTCGTCTCCACCTCCTCCAAAATCTTCACAAGGGGAAGGAGGGGGGCGGCGGAAGGGGAGAGCGCAGGGTATCTATCGGGAGATGCAGGGAAAGTGAGCCGCTGTGCAAGAGCGGCAAGGCACGCGAGATGAGTGGCTCGCGAAGGAAGCATCTTGCGGGCGTACCGTGGAGAAGAGTTCGAAGCAGCCAAGTCGGCTGATGATGCAGTAAACCTCTGACGACCGGTCCTCCTTTCCTTCTGGCTGAAACAACATCAACAACAGCGATACATTTCACTTTTTGGACTTTTTTTTCTCTCAAATTTATCCCAATTGTGCTATCAGAGAAATGTCAGAGCAGTGGAACCCTTCTCGTTAGATAACGGCCCATGGAACTGGATATCACAGAGCTACCACTGAAATCTCTTCAAGTGACCTCTGCTCCACGCAGCAGAGGGCAGTTCGTTCTCACTCGCCCTGCTACAAAGAGTAATAATCTTCGACAGCCAAACTCATATTTTAAACCTCAAAGATGGAATTTGACTAGATTTAGAACAGAACCAAATTTTAAGCCATGTTTTTTTGCGTTTGTCTTTGTGTGTGGTCATTTGGCGGCCCGTCTAAGACCTTCAACTCCCTACGCCTTGAGAAAGAGCTTTAAATCACAGGCTCGTGTCTGGATTTGAACCAGGGTTTGCAGTGGTGATAGGTCCGCGCTACGACCTCCGAGCCAGCCGGTCACTTCAACAACGGAGACTTGTGAAGACACCGCAGAGAGAGGGAGGCTGCGAACAGGACGTAGCTGCAGCTGGATCGCAATTGTTCGGCCAAATGAACACGTCGATCCAACAATTCAACTCACAACTCTTACGCTCGTGATAGGTGCATCCAATCGTGCGCGCGAGAACCACATTGTATGATACAGAACGCTGTGCCACTGCTCCAAGCACATTTCAAACTTTTACAGGCTGGACAGAAAAGCCACACAGGTGTGGATGGCAGGTACGGTGGGTCAGAGTGGCGGCGAGAGTGACATAGATCTTCACTGCTAGATTTGAAGTTTTCGTGACTGCAAGGATCCATACATCAGGTGGTTGTCCCACCTGATGACAGAAGCTTGCGTTGCTTCCGAAACGTCGTGATTTAATTTAGTTATTTCTATTTTTTTATTCTTATTTTTATTTCACCTACGTGACTTTACCGAAATAACCAATGAGTATAGATCTTAACTGTTAACGTAAATGATCATCATGTCAATGGCGAACTACAGATGCACACTCCCATATACAATCTACCGCATGTTAACGAGTAGGCGTGTAACGATTCATGGGCTCACCGATTAATGACAATTCTTAAAGGTCGCGATAACGTGCGTTGAACCGCGTAAGAAACTCTACTTTTGTATTCACGTACGTGGCACGTAAAGGTCACGTGACCCCTCCAGCCATGAGAGTTGCCACCGTTCACCGTCGTGCAACAAGACAATTAATTCGTGAATCGAACTACGACCCTGTAATTATGACCATTCAGCAAAAATCACCGAGTAGCGTGGAGAGAGGATCATTCACCCCCCCGCCGCCCCTCCCCCCTATTAAACTCTGACCCACACGCAGGTTCCTAACTGGAAAAAAGGCGAAGATCCATCCACCTGCCGGCAGCCGAAAACGAATCTCCGAGACAATGGGGGTGGCGGAACGCAACAGCGCTCTCTCACGAGCATTATTCTCATTCCCAGCAGTGCTACGTGCCCCCAATGGCAACAACACCCAAGCAAAAGGGAAGTAATCTCTAGTTGTCAGCCTGAAAATGTCTTCGGCAATGAGGAACTCCTCTTTTTTTTATCGGGTTTTAAAATATATATACACACGTAAAGAACAAGAGACAGTTTGGTTCCTTAAACGGTGGCATGGCAGACAGGATTCAGTGTTCATCCGACTCCTGTCAGTCTCTCTTGTTTCTGTAATGCGACGTGACTCTGTGGCTGCCTCCCCTCGGCTTCTTTTAACCCGGTGTGTGCCGTGCGTCTTATCGTCACCATCTCACTATTGCACTCGTCTGTCCCTTCACCCAATCATGATACGAAATTTGGAAAAAAAATTCTGGCTGGCCGGTTAGCTGGCGCGTGGTAACGTCACCGCATTGAGATGGGGGTCTATGCGTCGCGCTGACACCACGCCTCCCCCCCCCTCACCCACCCTCCAACCCAAATGTGTATCCCATGCAAATGCCTGGGGAGTGCTGGCACACATTCAAGAATATATCTGTGTAAAACAAATTTACCTCGTTTACCAGTGTCCAGGGTGTAAAGCAACGCACAGAGAAGAGAGACGTAATGCCACGTGTACACAAACATTTAGAAATCGATAGGACCCGCAGCAGGACATGTTCATACATCGTCACGTATATTTATGCAGCGTAAGGGCAGGGACAAGGCAGCACCAAATGAGCATCACACCGCTCGTATTTTAGTCCGGAGAATGTATTTTCACCGCGCGAGATACCCATTGAGACTACGAGTCTCTGTTTCTAAGGAGACCTATGATACAATCGCAGAGCAGACACAACAGCAACCACGACAGAGGCAGCACTGTACAACACGTGCAAAAAAAACACGAAAAATGCAAAACGGCGAATATAAACGCACAAAATAGATGCGATGTCAGAGTAAACATTTTACAGGGTTAAAAAAAACCATTTTGCCACGAATCGGCGATATAAAACAGCTAACGATGGCCACCTCCTCTTTCTTGTTTCTCCAAACTTCTGTTCCCAGAAAACACGACACAAGGTTTGCTGCCTTGTGTAAGTCGGCACAGGCAAGTTGTCCCACGCACGAGCAACTCTGTAGGTTAATGCGGGAGGGAAGGGGGGAGGGGGGCGTTACCCTGCCCAGCGCCCGTCTCAGATCTTGGGATTGACATTAAAGGCCCTTTTCGATCGTGACCTCAGCCCATGATCCAGGAAAGTGAATTTAAAATATTCAGCAGTTACTGGCGAGGAGGGGGTGTCCTGAGGACTGGAGTTGAGAAACGCCTGTCTGCACGACCCCTTGTCACGACAGGAGTAGTAGTGTGTGCGTGTTTGTGGGTGTTGCATGGTGGGGAGCACAGGTGGGTGCATCTATCAGGTAACTCAGGCATGACACGTATGTATGGTGAACTTCTTTCACGCACCGTACATAACAAACCGTGCTAACCAACAATGTTCTGGGTGTGTCCCCGTGACCTCCTTCCAGCGAGAATTCGACCCTTCACGTGGCCTCAAAGTGCACGTAGCCCGGGCAAAAGCGCTGCGGTGACATCGCCGCCACTTTAGCGGGGAACGACGACCGCGGCCGTGTAGGTTTTGCCATCCGAGACACGTACCAAGAAGCGACGGCAGTATCCAAAGCGGCGGGACCCGTCGATGTTGGTCAGCATAAACGAGAACGTCTCGCTGTGGAGAGAGAAAGAGAGAGAGAGAGCTAAGGCCGCATCGTTAACGCGGCGCGATCATTTACAGGGACCCCTCGCTGCTGCTGCTGCTTTACCCGATAACCATCTCTCACCTTGTGCCAATCACATCAACGCAGGCGTGTTCTTAGGTTTTTTCGGTAAAGTCACGTAGGTAAAAAATTAAAATTAAAATAAATAAAAGTTAAATAAAGAATAAAATAAAAATCACGACGTTTCGGAGGCAACACAAGCCTCCGTCTTCAGGTGGAACCGTCACATCGTGCTGTGACGGTTCCACCTGAAGATGGAAGCTTGTGTTGCCTCCGAAAAAACCCAAGAATATGAATCCTTGCAGTCACGAAAGCTTCAAATCTAGAATGCAGGCGTGAATCGCCACGAATGTGCCCCGATTGCATCATACCGCAGAAGCTAAGGCGGTTGGAGACCCGGTTAGCACCCGGATGGAAGGTGGCAGGCTGCCTGGAATCAAGTGGGAGCTGCGTGCGTGGGGTGGCCTGGAGAGTGGTGGTGGAGTCATGCCCTCCCTCGCAAGAGTGGTGGCGGTGTTCTCTCTGGATGATCTGGTTTCCTCCCACACGCTGCCAAACACTCTCATTAATTTATTCTGTGCGAAACGCTTTGGATGTTACCCCCCCCTCCCTCTGGTTACCAATGGTGTTCTTGCTCATGCCAAACACACGACTTAGTCAAACAATCCAATGCAGGACACTTATGGAAAAAGCCTCGGGGCTCAGCTAGGCTATTCAGGGTAAACAATTGGCATTATTATTATAATTTGTTACTATGCTTAACATGGGAGCTTTTTTAAAAATGCAGCAGCATTGTGTCGCGTTGCCGCTCCAGTGTATGTTTGGCATTCGGGTGAGACTGTCAATAGACCCCCCCCCCCGCCAGTCTGTCTGTCACTTGGCATTGTACACAGTGACGCAGTCGAGCGGTTACAGAACGCGTTTCCCATTAAACGAGAAGCGACTGTAACACCTGCTTAAATACATCAGTAGCAGAGTGAATGCTATGGCAGCAGACGAATGGGCAGACGATGGATCAACAAAAATGAGAACAGGCGAGTAGAGCATCGGCAAGCAGACAGACCGACTGACAGACCAACGTACAGGCAGACCCACCCCAGATGCAAAACGACCGACAGATGGACATGATGAACAACCGACTGGCGAAGAGACGGAGCGACAATTGGGGCAGACAGACCGACAGACCAACAGAGCTGCAGAAAGACAAACCAACACAGAGGCTGACAGTAGGCCTCGGCAAGGTAAGGTAAAAGTTAAAAGGTAAAAACAACGAGCCTACCTTTACCCTACCTTTTACCTTACCACAATACAATCACTCTACCCTTACCTTTTACCCTTTAGCAGGTAAGGTACAAGGTAAAAGGTAAAAAGCAACGAGCTTACCTTTACCCTACCTTTTACCCTTACCCCATACAAATTACCCGATTACAGGGTAATTACTAGGAAACAACTACACATGAACAAGGTTTATAACGGTAAATGCTCGGTAGAGCGCTTTAATCATATAGAATACTCTAGATTATTCCAATGTTACACGCTTTCTTTTAACTCACTCTGTTGTCGTTATTGTTGTATCCTCAAATCTTGAAACTCAATTTTTACCCACTTCCTAATGTGGTATCGACTGCAAACTTGGTATACTTAGGTCATACTGATGATAATACTATATTCTATCATAAAAAATCTACATATTTATAAACAATCTTTTTTATTTGTTATGTTTCGGCTTGGGTCTAATTGTCCACGCTCAACTGACGTTGGCTGTAAATCACCACGGCCCCTTACGTTGTGGAAAGCTTCGGGGCCACTTCCTGGAGTCGTGGAGTTCTGTCATTACTAGTACATTTAATAAAAGCGTGTTTTTTAAACAAGTTTTTTTTTAAATATTACTTACTAAATGGAGGCCACGGACTGCGCCACGGAGATTCTAGCGGTAAACAAGGTACCGTATTTACCGGGTAATACTTCGCGCTATTTTTACCCTACCGGGTAATTCTTCCGAGCTACCTTTATCCTACCCTTTACCTTACCCCTTGGCATGTCGACACCTTTACCCTTTACCTTTACCCTTTTACCCGGTAAAAAGGGTAATTTACCTTACCTTGCCGAGGCCTAGCTGACAGACAGACAGAAATAAATAATAATAGAACAAAAGATGAACAACAAGACCAACAAGTGGACAAACAAAACTTGTCTTTTTCGATTTAAAGCTTTCATGACTGCAGGGATTAATCACGTAGAAGTCACCTTCTACGTGACCGAAATAACCAAGAAAAAAAAATACTTGAATTTATTTATGTTTTTTTCACCCCAAATGCATTAACCCTACGCCATCCTGTCATGCGCTGAAATTTCTACCCACAACTTCTGGTGGCTGGGAGTTCATTGCCCTGTGGCGTAACATGCCCAGGATAGACGGCAACATAGAACCCCGTCTGAAGCCACATCGGGCGAATTTATTTGATATGCCCTGCACAGTCTGTCCACAAGTCAATCGACTCTAAACTCTTTCGAAACCTAAAGTTGGAATACAAGTTGGAATGAGCCATATTAACTGGCTTATTAATTTTTATGAGATGCATTATTTTTGGCCAGCAGACAGCAACTCACCGAACTCGATTCCGGTTTAATCTCAGCCCGGTCGACGCAAGTCCAGGGCAGCGATTCTTAACCTTTACTGCAGCCTTGCACCCCCCCATCCCCCCCGCCCTTTGGTTCTCAATCGTTAAAAAAACAATTTATAATGTTAATAACTACATAGGTTTGATGAAACAAAGTAGCTGTAATACGTGCCCGTGCTTAATTTGTGTTTTCGATGATTTGTCTCATGTAAAAAAAGAAAATCTGGCCACGTCTCGCAACCCCCAGAAAGGGCATCTCGCACCCCAGGTTAAGAAGATCCGCTTGTGTCGGGGGTCTCTCTGCGAGTCTGTTGATCGACATGTAACTCAGTGGTGGCAGGGCTGTAACCATCAATGCACGACCACTTGAGAAACCGGTTTAACCAAGGTTGGGGGGCGGCTGACAGCCGGATTCAAAACCCAGGATCCCAGCGGTTCCGGCTCGACATCCGCGAATGTCCAAGCCATCCCCCCCACCCAGCCACCGCCACGTCCTGCTACGTGCTCGCTTGCCTCTTGAGCTGAGAGTTGCTGTAGCTGTCGGGCCCGTCGGGGAAGCAGAAGAGAGGAATGACGTTGCAGAGGTTTTTCTCCTCCTCCCTCATGGCTTTCGTCATGTTCTCGGGCTGCATCGCAGAGACGCACGCACACACACACGCCGCGGGCATTAACAGCGGCACCACTACGAGCCTCCGCCAAACGTGCTAACCTTCGATTAGCACGGTTGGCTACGTACGATGCGAAAGACGTTCAACATACATATACGTACATAGAACCCGGCAGACACCGACGAAATTTCTCCACCTATGCTGCAAAGACTAAATAAAAAAAATCATTGCCAACGACTAAATCACTCAGGAATGCACCCAGATCTCGTCAAATTTCAGAAGCTAAGATGGATAGTGGCTTGGATAGTTCTTGAATGGACGACCACCGCACATTACCAGTTGAGACCGGCTGCTGCGGACTGACGTGGTTATCAAGCCAAGCGCCAGCCTGCAGCAAAATCCATTGTTGTACTGTGCTTCCATGCTCCCGGGGTCTACGCCACCCACAGGGCGATGCACGCTCAACTGATCTGGATTTCGAATGCGGGCAATCGGCGGTGCTGGGTTACCGCACTTGCGCGGCCTTTATAGCGCCCTTTCTTCTTCTGCCCACCATCTTCATCTTGCTCACCCCGCGGTGTGAAGTTGCAGGATCGTACCGCCACACATCCAGCAAACATTCACCCTCCCTCGACGATTAAACGGATTATCGCGAATCAAGGTCACGCTAAAAGAATATATATTTTTATGATAATAATGCCCTTTACTTATCAACTGCATCAGTTGCACTGTCTGTGTGTATCGTTCGTGCCGACTGCCGCCTCTTTCCTGTGTCTTATTCGTTGGGGTTGTTTGTCAGCTCCATTTGCTTAAAAGTTACACCCATTAGCATATAATTTGCATATAATTTGCATATAATTTGCATATAATTTGTATACAATTCGCCTCTAGCGGCTGCAGAGATCACGTGAATAAATTACAACAAGCAAAATCGCCAATTGCCCATTCTCAATGGATGAATCGTGAGTGTAGGAATCCGTATTAATTGGCGATTCGATGCGTGGTTTTCATGCTAATTTCACTCTGCTCCCCTCCACGCACGCTCTCCGCTGCAGCAACCAAGGCTTTCTGTCAAAGCCCCCAGTAGTCAACCTTCGCACACCGGAAGGTCACTCATTCTCCTTTGCTGCCCCCGTCGCCTGGAACTCCCTTCCACCAGGCATCCCGTGCTGTCAACTCGCTGCCCTCTCTGCAAGTCCAGGCTCAATCCATACTCCTTTTTTGCTCTGCTTATGGCCGACTGCCCCTCGCTGCAAAATAAATATTCCCACTGTTTCTACGCAGCGTCGTAAGTTTTGCGGTCGCATTTAGATGCTATGTCAATACAAGTGGTGTTTTAAATGTATGCGAATTAGCAAGTCCCGGTTCCGCAACTCTACTTCCCTGAATTTTCTTGCGAACCCAGAAATGCGTTCGTTTGCAAAACCAAACGAAGCAAATGGCTGAAAGTTGCGCAACGTCGTAAAAAAATTTCACCGATCACCAGTGACAATCATGAGTGCGCAGCAAATTCTGTATGCACCAAACATTCATTAATTAAACACGTGCCGCTAGCCATTGGGAGCGTGTCGTCTCGTATCGTGCATGCCCTGAAAGGGACATTCCCCACTTGTGTCTCCCGGCTATTACTTTCAATTGACCGCATGGCTTCTTCTTCTCTTCGTGTTCCCAGTGGCGAGCACATCGCCACACTCGCCGCGGGTTGCCTGCTGCGAGATCTCGCGCAGTGGTCAGAGCGAGAGGTGTCGTGCGCTCGGCCTCCCATAGCCACAGTCGCAGCAGAGGCGGCGGCGGCGGCGGCGGCTCTCTGTTTTTGTGGATCGCCACCACGTGGCCAGGGGTTGATCCTTGACCTGCTGACCTGGGTGCAGAGGCGGTGCAGTTTTCTTCGTTGTCAACCCCACGACTGCTCCGGCGGGGGAGTTGTTCGCCGCACGGCTGATTGGCGTTGGTCAAGCTATGGGTCCCCTCCAAGGCTTAGGGAAACTGAGGGCTCCGTCTCGCGTTTGGCCGTGACGACGCCCAGAGTGTCTTCATGATGTCTCCGGGTAAAAAAATAAAAAATCCACCTCGTATTTCATTTTAGTAATTTTTTTTGCGGCTGAAATTCGAGAATATTATGGAAATACCTCCTGGTCGTGCCGTGACTGAAAAACTAGGAGTACGTGCTGTGGTGGAGCTCTACCCTCATAAACAAACAAAAACATTGAGGAAAATGATGGTACTGTGCTCCACATGCCCTCACCACCCATTCTCAAATCTGCACTGACCAGCGTGGTGAAGTATGGTCAAACTATCGCTGTGAACGGACACAGTATGGGATGAGGAGGTCTTCATCTATATAGTGATTCGACAAAAATGGCTGTCAGGATCATAATTATTATTAACTATTCCAGAATGAAGATATGTCATGCAATTAACAATGCAGTCTCATCAGAACAAGCTCTGAGAACAGGAGCAGCCTTCGTGTATCCCACACAATAACGCACGCGTCGTTTTACCATTGTATGCGTTGTTTGGCCGAATGATAATTAACGTAACGAGTAAGGTTTTCAGACAGGTGGCATGGCATCAACCCAGCTAAAAACTAAAAACAATCTCTGCATTTTTGGCTATCCGACACGGACAATAATAATGCAAATTTCGCAGGGTAAGTGTGTGTCTTTGTTTTTGTAAGTGAATGTGTCAATAAATGTATGTCCGTAAATAAAACAAAGGTCAAATTGACTTCTTCAAATGACCTTTGAGGCATTGATGCTCATCTCTTTGCAGCCCAGAGCCATCGGTGGATATTCCATGTTTCTATGGCGAGTCTATCCATGCGACAACCACTTGTGGCCAACCACAAAACGGTACCAATCTTATCGACCCCATAGGAAGGATAATGGGTTGAGTTAACAAAGCCCCACTCCAACCAGGATTTGAATTCGCAAATTTACAGGTGCGAGATGTTCATTTTACCGTGAAGCCACCAGGCCGGTTATATAACACAATACATGAGCAATGTCTCCTTCGTGTATCTGTCTATTTACATAATAAAAATACATTTCTTACACAACCCATCAACCACACGGCCTTCTGGGAGTGCATCATTTCAGCAGCATTGTTTGAAGACAAGCAAACTCCACACTGGTTTCAACACGCAATATCTCATCAGCAGTGAGACTCGCTTGAATCAATGCTTGGTGAACTCCTGATCTTACAGGCAAGGACCCTCTGTTTACGGTATGGGGTCCGTGTGTGATGCAAAATCACGTGTTGGAGTAAATGAATTAAAATTATCATTTGCGCAGTTGTGGACAATGTAAATAACAAAATAATTAGGCCGACAACATTTCCTTCACACATGCGTCTCAACAGATAAAATATCGCTTACTCATTCTAGATTTGAAGTTTTCGTGACTGCAAGGATCCATACTCTTTGGTTCTTTCGGTAAAGTCACGTAGGTGAAAATAATAATAAAATAAATTTAAAAAGTGAAAACTAAATTTAGTTGTTTTCACAAAATTTAGTTGTTTTTACTTTTTTTATTTTATTATTATTTTCACCTACGCTTACTCATTCTCGCTGTTTAGGCATGTCTATGGATAGATGAACATGTACACGTGCCCGTCTACTCGTAAATACAACTGCGTATTTCTAACCGAAAGTATGCAGCAAGTAGCGACACGCATTCACGGTTGCGATTCTACGACACCTCCAGCGTGGCTACCCTCACCCGAACCTTTCTCACCTTGGGGAACTGGTAGGTGATCTCTGGGACAGCGACGGGGCTGCCATCCCTGCCGGCCTTCAGGGACACGATGACGATGTACTGGAAGAGCTCGCGGTCTTGGAACTCGATGAGATCGAGCTCCAGGGTGCGGCGCACGGAGCTACCTATGCGCACACGAGGCACGGAGTCGCGCCGTCACGCGGGATTGCGAGGGACGCAACGGTGATCCGAATAGCATCGCCGCGTTCACGGCCGGGATCCAGAACGAGCGGCATAAGCTCCGTGCGCGACGCGAATTTCAACGTTGAAGTGGCGCAGGGCGAACTTGTGGGATTCAAGCAGCGTGCCCAACAGACACACACCGATTAGGAAGTCCACCACCACCACCACCACCAATCTGTTTTGCTGCCGCAACACGCGGCTCAGCGGCGAGCCCGTCGCCACACTGCCAGGTTCCCATCTTGTACAAACAACGGAAGATGCGGCAGACACCGACCGCTACAAGTGGACTCCTCCTGTGGACGCCAAACCCATGGACCACGTCGTAACGTTGCGCTGGCCCCAACTATACATGTGAAAGGCGGTGTGTGGGTGGCCGTATGCGGATTTCACCAACTCGCACATGCTGAATCACTCAGAATTGAATCTCCAAAAATTGCTGTTCGCTGGCCGTTCAAGGTCATCGTCGCGAGGACGCACTGAGTAGGACGTCGCATATCCAACTCACTGGGGAACCGTGGTTGACGCAGTTCATTTCAGCCAGAACGGTCCGGAACTCTGCTCCGAGAATTATTTTGACCCGTCAAAAATTCTCGCAATAGTTTACCCTAAACCTTGTTTGTAGGATCATAGCAAAGTTTGGTTACGAAAATTTAGTATTACAGTATTAAGGGTATGCGTACCTTGTACTGTACTCCAGTGGTAGTGCCTTATGCCAATAAGCCAGTTCAGCAGCAATAATAATACTGTACAAGTATTTGGTTAGATCGTGTAAATATATAAATGTGTCGTGAAACCCGCCACCACACGAGACGGCCAACTAGTAAGGGTTCTCACCTAAACACAACATGCCAATTCGTCACTCGTACAAAAATTAAGCGCAAACCGTTTGAAGCACGGGGTGAAAGGTTAATTTTCGCCATGCTCTAGAGGTCGGCGAATGTCCGTGGAAATAAAAACAGCATTACTCCGTGCGAAAAGGCCACGTTTGTGAACGTCTGTAAGTAAATGGCAGTCACACGTTGCACGGGGTGTGGGTGGTTTCATCGGTCAGGGTGGATAAGTGACGATTGACTCCGGAGACGTTGCTACTGTACGCATCTTGCGTAGTCTACAGAACTGGGCGCGGTGACGCACGCCTGTGGGAGGCGAGGGTTGGTGGATCATGAAGAGATTTGTGAAACTCCCAAACCCCGCTGGGCTGCACGCTAGCCGGCCACGAGATGGTAGCACAGCAAGCGGATTCATGAATCTGTCTGTTGCGGACTTTCAAGCGTTGTCCCTTTGTACGTGTGGTGGACTTAATACACGTTCTCTGCTTACGACTCGGTGAGGCTCTCCAGGGTAAATATTTGGCATTTCAGTTTCATTAGCAGCGGCAGACATTAGGCTGACGTTTTAGGCAATTGCTGTCGACAGCAGATGTGTTATAGATTTAATTTTACCGTGGACTTGATCACGAGAAGAAACACGCAGCACATTGCGTACATTTAAAGAGCTGAAGAGTGCATTGCCATAGCATGTATACATAGTCTATTTTTTACTATTAAAACGCTAAAAAGCAGTAATTTACAAGCTCATCGGCGTCTCAGATTTGCATAGCAGAGGAGCGGTGGCGTAGTGGTTAGTGCACAGAACAAGAGTACCGTAAGAGTACTGTAAGAGGACCGTAGAGGCAGTTACATTTTGATTTAAAGCTTTCGTGACTGCAGGGATTCATATTCTTGGTTATTTCGGTAAAGTCACATAGAAGGGAAACAAAAATAATATTTTTATTTTTTTATGGTTACGTGACTTTACCGAAAGAATCAAGGATAAGAGTACCGTACATCAGTGGTGAGTGGTATCTGAAGCAATCTTTTGCCCACCCACAAAATAATCCTTTACCAAACCCGCACTGACCAGCGTAGTGGTGAAGTATGGTCAAACAACCCTCGGCGTGGGAAGACCTTCGCATCCGACGGTGGATTAAACCGAGAGCTGTAGGCGAGTGCCATTACGTAAGACGCAATGTATTAGCATGCAGGGCTGAGATAATCACACAAGACACGCACCTCCAAAGAGACGACGTTCCATTGCTCGCCCAGGGTGTAAATCTCATTCCTCTCTCGTGAGTAGAGAAGTACTTGCTGGCGTTGCAGAGTCGTTTTCTCTACAAGTCCTCGCTATACCCAAACAATTTAGTCCACTGCGAAGGACGAATCATAACGACCTAAAACCACAGCGCAGCGCTACTCTCTCGTGCCTCTTTAAAACCAATGAACCTTTTTAGAACGTTGCCTAGTTACTGAAAAAAAAAACACGCGCACGTAACTACATAGACGATGCTACCTCACCCCCCCACCCACCCCACCGCCGCGTCTCCAGAACGAGCGACCTATTCCACGAGATTGGCGAGGCTGCCTGGCTGAAAAGAGGAGGCGGAACAGCGCGGGGCAGACTTCCCGCAAGCAATCTTCGTCGGTGCTAAAGAGAGACGGCGGCTTGCAGCCTGGAATGGGAGGTCATTGGCATCAGCGGCAGCAGCGGCACCCGGTGGCTCTCTCCTCGAGGGTTAGAGGTGCGGTGGCTGAGGTGGGCTGAGTGGGTGCCTTGCGTGAACGAGGTGTGGCCAGGTGAGAAGGGGCCTCTCTCTCTCACCTGTCTTTGGCAGCGTGTGAGCCTCTCGCACGTCAGCCACGTCATCTGCCGCACGGCCAATGAGGGGGGGTGGGGGGGTGGGGGGGTGGGGGGGGGAAGCCACACGAGCAAAGGGGAACAGACGCACAACAAAAAACACACACGCACACCAAAGACAAAGATGACCCGTGTAGGCTTAGCAGGCTGTAGGAGCAAGTGCTGTTAGCCGGCACGGCACACGAGGGAGTGGGTGGTCGGCACCACCCCCGGCCGCCTTTGTCTCCCTGTACCGTTGCCGTTCTGCCGTGATGTGCACAGATGCCGGCTTTGTATGTATGTAGTTGAACTTTTTTCGCACCATACGTAGCTAACCTTGCTAATAGGAGATGCAAGATTGGCGAGTACAATAAAAACAATTTGATGGATTGGAGTGGCAATGTCTACAAACTGCACCAGGTAGCCCATTTAAGGCTGAGTCGACCTAGAGGAGGCCCGGCTCAGATAATCGTCACCGGTGTTGGCCTTGAGCGGGAATCGAACTCGGGCGACCAGGTTCGTAGCTCACACCATGCGCAACACAAAGACAAAGCTGCCCCGTGTAGCCCCTGGCATACTGTTGGGGCAAGTGCACACGAGGGGGTGGGTGGCCAACATTACGCGCGCAGTGGTACACAATCCACACACGCGTGTGTGCGTCACATGCAGCACACACGCGTGTACAACACGCAGCACACACGCGTGCGAGTTCAACAGACGTCACACACAAACATACACAACAGACACATAATATACACAACACGCACATGATACAAACACGACAACATACATACATAACTCGGACAACGCTTACACACAATATCCATTGTACAAACACAACCACAACAACCGCCATTCGCCACTAAGTGGCGGTGACGACGCCACCACGGCGCTTGTGCCAGGCTAGGTGCACGTTGAGGACACGTGAAGTGTCGAACGCCCGCTGGCAGGAGGAGGTCACGGGGCAGACCCAGCAGGTGCTACGGGTCGACTGAGATGGCTGGCCCCATGCCCAAACACAGCACACCATGCACACCACACACACACATACAACACAACACCTTACACAACACACCACACACAACACCCCACACACAACACCGCTTACATAACACACCTTACATAACACACCTTGCACCTAAGACACCACGCCCGATACAAAATGTGTGTAAATGAACAATGCAATCATGAATGGCTCCGTCGAAAGAGATTACATTTCCACCAGGGTTGCCAGACGTTAAACATTACCGGTTATATCGGTAAACCGGTTTACCGTTTTCAAAATCGCCGACCGGTACAAAGAGGCAGGAACCGGCTTCCTGTGGAAATTCATTAGCGATTACGGGCAGTCCTCGGTTTACGAACCTAATTTGTTCCCGATAAGTTATTAAGTCGAACTGTTCACAAGTCGGAACACACAACGACGTACTGTTTTTAAATGCCCATACGGTCAGTGTCATGAAATGTGTTACGGTTCAACACCGAAAGCATTGTTCAACATCGTAATTAAGAAGAAATATTGTACTGTTGCATATAATGTTGTAAACAAATACTGGAAAGTAAATACAACATTCAATGAAGTAACATCAATTTAAAAAAACAGTTTTATTTTCATTTACCTGGAGTCGGAAGGGGGGCAATGAGTCACCACAATTGTACACACACACACACGGCACGCGCGCACGCACGCCAACAAAAACCACACACAAAGACCCACTTAGAGCCTTAACAGACTATAGGGGCAAGTGCTGTTAGCGAGCACTTATGAAGGCCGGCACGGCACACGAGGGTGTCGGTGGCCAACACCACGCCCGGCCGCCTTTGTCTCCCCAGTGGCGATGTTTACTACACACCGCACGAGGCACCGGTGTTGGCCGTGAGCAAGAATCGAACTCGGGTCGCCGGTTTTGGAGCGCTGGTTGATTTCGTAGCGCAGCGCGCTACCTGCTACACTACCCGCTGCCCACAGTCCCACACACAAAGACAAAGATCCCCCATATAGCCTTAAGAGACTGTAGGGGCAAGTGCTGTTAGCGAGCACCTATGAAGGCCGCAACGGTACACACACTCACACTTTCGCACACACACACACACACCCACCACACACGCACACACACACACACCACACGCAAACACCTGCGGAGGATAGCTGCTCTGGTCCACCGCAAGGTTCAGTTTGCAATTTGCGAGTTCACGTTTTAAGTCAATATTGTTTTATTTCACGAAAGCTGGTTCGTAAGTAGGGGGTGTTCGTAAGAACGGGTGTTCGGAAATCGGGCGTTCATAAGTCGAGGACCGCCTGTACTCCGTCGAAAGAGGCACGTTTCAATTTGGGCTGCTATACGATTAACATTACCGGTTGTACCGGTAAACCGGTAACCGTTTTCAGTATCGCCTACCGGTACGGAAAGTTCGGAATCGGTTGCCTATGGAAGTTCATTCACGATTACATCGATTGGCATTTGCGAACGCACAAACGCCACAGCGGCCCAAGTCGGTCACAGCGTGGTTCACGTGACCTCTCGTCTCAGTTAAAAAGCTAAAGGTGCAGCCCTGCAATTGTTTGCTAGCTTGCTTACGCCACTGCTGGGGGTAGGGCCTCCACCAGAGGAGGGAGCTTTAGAGGGTGTTTGGTTTACTGGACCCATGCTGACCGGACAGACGACTTCGGAAAGGTATGGCACGTACTCACACTTTACACCGGTGGTTCTGAACCTTTACCGCAGCCTTGCATCCCCTTTGTTCTCAATTGTTAAAAATGTATGTTAATAAATACATAGGGGCTTTATGTAACATAATAGTTGTTACTTACGTACCCGTGCTTAATTTGTGTTTCGGTGATTTACCTTCTAAAAAAACCTGGCAATGTCTCGCACCCCCGGAGAGGGCATCTCGCACCCCAGGTTAAAGAATCACTGCTTTATACCAACGCACAGGACCTGCCGGTCGACTAAATCGTGGTGTATCCATCTGTACTGTTCGGTGGTATGGGGGAGGGGGTGTATATGAAAGAAATGTTTCTTGTTGTGGTTTTCACACCTGATGATGGTTGCTTGTGTTGCAGTCGAAACGTCGTGAGAATGTTATAGTTTTATTCATATTATTTTATTATTTTCCTTCTCCGTGACTTTACCGAAAGAACCAAGAATATTAATCCCTGCAGCAGAGGTCGCAAACGAGTTTTGATTCCTTACCCGTACCCGGCCGCACCAGGGTCGCAAATGGGTACCCGTACCCGGCCGTACCCGTACCCTGCCCGTACCCGGCTGAGTACGAGTAGGGTACGGGTATCGGGTACCTGATTGCGACCTCTGGGATGAAGCCATGTTGCAGGCACGGGTGGGATGATTCTAGGAACTTGAATTTTAAGAAGAGACAAGAGATTGGGGAATAAGTGACAAACGGTGACTCACCAGTGACTCACGGGTCTACCCGTACCCGGCCGCACCAGGGTCGCAAACGGGTACCCGTACCCGGCCGGGTACGGGTAGCCGGGTATCGGGTAGGGTACGGGTATCGGGTAGGGTACGGGTATCGGG
>CM025620.2:10754325-10770461 GCA_014621495.2 Entosphenus tridentatus | reverse complement strand
TGACGTCATTTATGGACGGCCCCTGTGAGCCAGGCCCTTTCTCAAAGACGTTGGCAGTCACGGCCAATCTTCCATTAACTTCTGTTCGTGATATTCAACAACTTTGCGTTAAGATACTGAACTCCCAGTTTCATCCAGTTGTTCAAATTGCATATGTACTTAAATTTCAACGTCTTCCTCGGATTGTTGTACCTTGTACCTATATTGCTCCCAGTCAAAACTAATTCATAGGGCCGTCCATAAATGACGTCACGCGATTTTGGACAATTCCCCCCCCCCTCGTCACACGGCGTCACAAAAGTCAGACCTCCCCTCTGGTCTAACACCGTTTGAGACGAGGCTCAAAAGAAAGCTGTCTCTGGTGTGGACCAATAAGTTTCAAGGACAATGCATATATTATCAGAGTATGTTTTTTGTTTGCATTCTGACCACAAGTATTGTGGTTAATGCAGACATGATTCCTTGTAAAAGGTTTCAGTTTGGTGTTTTAACATCTTAACATCTGTTTTGTTGCCAGAAAAAAGGGGAAACCCTATTAAAATATAATAACGTCGTGTATAATCTGGGCGCCACGGTGGCGAGATGTTGACTCCCTCGCCTGGTATACTAGGAGGTCGTGGGTTCGATCCAGACCCCGACGCCTGCTATATATTTGGAGTTTGCGTGTCTCTCTCTCTCTCTTCCCGTGGTCGCGTGGATTTTTCTCCGGGTCCTCCGGTTTTTCCCTCCACATTTAGAATCAACGCCACACGTTTAGAGTATTTGGCTGCTATAAATTTCCACACGATAAGCCACTTCGTTGAGCTATCATTTGTGGCCAGGTCGCTTCTGAAAAAAAGTATCTCTATAGCTCAGTGGGCCTTACCTGGTAAAATATAAAAAATGGTTATAGTTTTGATATGATAATTGGGTTTTTATCCTTCTATCTGGCAACAAAACTGACACCTTTTTTTACAAGGAGTCATGTTTGCATAGACCACAATACCTGCAGCCATAATGCAAACAAAAAACATAACTCTGATAATATATGCCAAAAGGCGTCATCTGGTCCAACCCCTGTGAGACTCGGCTCTAAGGAAAGCTGTCTCGGGTGTGGACCAATCAACTTCAAGGACAGTGCATATATTATCAGAGTTGTTTTTTGTTTGCATTATGACTGCAGGTATTGTGGTCTATGCAAACATGACTCCTTGTAAAAAAAAAAGTGTCAGTTTTGTTGCCAGATAGAAGGGTAAAAAAACAATTATCATATTTTGTACTGGCAAATGAGGTTCCAATAATGGTAGAGTTTTGATAGTTTATAGTTTAATTTGTCGTCGGCCTATCGGCCTACCAGACTTCATGGCGTTAACCAGCAACATAAATGTGCTTTCATATAAAGCAAGGGTTTGATCGGATTTGCCCTCCGAGGGCTAACTCATTTGGCAGTCAGGAGGGGGAGCTGAACAAATACTGTGCTGCTGGCTTAATTATTTACTGTGATTGGTACGCGCATGTCCCTCTAAACCCAGGGTTAAGAGGCCTGCGGTGAGCGCCTTCATTTCAGACTGCCAGCGACCACGTCCCAAAGATTACAGACTTCGAAACGGCCCGCAGACGACAATTATTCCCACACTGTCGGAATCTCAGCCGCTCTGATCGAGTACTCGAGGGGTGGTGACTGTCCACCTGGAAACAACCGCCGTGTTTCAAATGTGAGCGTGCGAGGTGTTGTGCGTATGTACGGTTGTCTGGAAGTGTATTTGAAAGTGATACTGGGCCCTCAGTAAGGTCAAAGGTGTTGAAGATATTGGACATGTGTGTACACGTTTATTGTGTGTCCTTTGAAGCTCAGGATAAGGTTTCCCATCTGACCCACACCATGCACCCTCAGCGAAAAATGAAAAGCACAGTTTTGTATTAACCATGTTGCCTCACTATATATACCGTGCTATGTGAGGGTGTTTCTTTATAATGATCAGGCGACAGATTTTTGAATACGCCTGACGCGGTGTTTTAGCTGCCTTATTGCAAGTGTCCCATCACTTAACCGTAATAATAGCAATGCCCCTGATGTTTACCCAGGGAAGCTAGTTTGCAAGAGAACCTTTTTACGTTGGTGAAGTGTGGCCTATTCATTTCGAGAGTGTTCGGCTCCGTGGCTTGCTTAATGTGCGAGAAAAAAAACCCGGATAACCAGGGATAGAAGGAACTCATACGCGGGATTTTTGGTGGGACGGATTAAGGGGATTCAAAACACCAATTGCGGTACTTTTCATCCCTTTGCTTCCGTCGCAGCCTGGAACTTCCATGGAGGCAGCCTTCCATCCGTGCAATCACCAGGCGCAATTCCTGCTTAAGCTTCCGAGATTCGACGAGGGGTTATTTGGTCTTAGTTTCTGAACTATGGCGATCAGCATTTCAAATGAAAACGCATCGGGTACTCGTATGAATACGATGATGTGGACAGCCCTTTTGTCAATCCACTGCCCGATGAAGGCCTCCCCCACGCGGTGTTGTCGGTTGTGGCGGTTGTTTGACCATACTTCACCGCGTTGTGGTCAGTGCGGGTTGGTGAAGAGAGGTGGGTGGGGGGAGCCTCGCCATTGATGTTAGTTAGCCGTGACCGCGAATCGAATTCAGATGGCCGGGTGCACATTGCGGTGCGCTAGCCACTGCGCCAACCCCTCCCACGATGAGTTATAGTCGAGTGCTGAACGATTAATCGATTTCAAATCGAAATTTGGTGTCTTGGCCTACTTTTCCACGCTGGTCAAACCGCTTGGATGATGAGGTGAGAGTAGCCACACTTTAACCCAACCACACGTCACCTGTCGATCAACTAACCGTGGTTGTGTGCTGCTGGGAGGATTTAAGCAACTTGCCCCATTGTCTCAACTGTCGGTGTATTAATATACAATATTGATACAATAGTAATATATTACAGCACTGTAGTTACAATGAATTCCCAGTCTGCAAATATGTATCTATATGATGCGGTTCAGCACATTTTTGTCCAGAATTCTTGTAAATACCTGGAGTTGGTGTCTGGTTTTTTTAAATTGTTCTGAGCCCTGCAGTGCAAATTCCTACGGAGAGTCAACAAAATAAGTGCGTTTGCAATTCCATAACTGTGGCACGTGGTTTCCATAGCATTTTGTTTGACGAAGAGAACCGTCGGTCTGAGCCAGTGGTTCTTAACCTGAGGTGCATGGACCCCCTTGGGATGCGAGATGCCCTTTATGGGGGTGCAAGACATGGCCAGATTTTTTTAGAAGGTAAATCATCGAAAACACAAAAAACGGGCACGTAAGTACAACTACTTGGTTTCATCAAACCTATGTATTTATTAACATATTTTTTTTTACGATTTAGATCCAAAGGGGCGCAGGCTGCAGTAAATGTTAAGAACCACTGGTCTAGGGTGTTGTTTGACCCTACTTCACCACGCTTGTCAATGTGGTTCGGTGAAGGAGGGGATTTGGGGGAGGGGAGGGGGGGGCATAACCGGTTCTGTCAATAAATGACTCGCCACTAACGTGAGCTCTGCTCAGGAATCAATTTAAACCGGGTTCACAGTGCAGAGCGCTAACCACTGCGCCACTGCTCCACCACAACAAGATGGAATCTCACGCCGTTAATATGAAAAAAAAAGACTCAACACATTCGTCGAGAACAATGGCCTATATGCGAAATATTAATACACGACGTTTAGAGCAATAGCTCTTCATCGCAGAGCGATAACGAGGCTAGAGCAATTGAGCGAACAATAGTTGGTGAAAAATAAGGCAAATTAACTGAATTAATGTCATGTCACACACAGAGGCAGACAGAATTGTAATTCGCCATGCCAGGGACTGACACGTTCTTGGCTCTGTGTAGAATTGTAAACATTCAAGTGTCACCTGTTCGACGCAGGGACAGTTACCGAAGGTGAAAGTGCAGCCCACGGGCTTTTAACCGTCGATAGTGATAACCCATCTCCCCCCCCCCCAAACATTCTTTGGGCTTGACCACGTGGCAGCTGCATCTCACATTCCCCCCGATCCTTGTATAATTCTAAGCCTGCCGTTACAATAAACGTCAATTGGTGTTGTAGATATAATATGAAGCATGCGTTATGAGGCTGCCGCAGCACGGGGCAGAGGTGAGGATACTCGATGTACAACGTGCAACCAACGTTATAAATTGGTGCAAAGTCTAAACAATAGAAACAACGGTGCCGTAAAAGCTGCAAGTTGTTTGCTCACTCGACTATACACGTACGGAATGTGCACACAGGGTGGGAGCTTGATAAAGCCGAGTTATTACCACGCACAAAAACTGTCCAATGTGCGAATGTGGTCATCCAGAACAGACCGTAAAACAAGGAACGATGCAATGCCCGATCCACAAATACGAGGGAGACATCGCAGCGACGATACACTCCGTTTGCTCCTGATGCGGTTATCCATCTTGATCACCTCGATGTTTTGCGTCGCCATCAGCCGGACGAAAGATTGACGACACGTATGTGGCAGCGATGGGTGGTTCAGTGGTTGTCAGCACGCTGGATACCCGAGTTCAATTTCGGTGGTGGTATCTGAACGCGCCTGGTTCACCGTCCCACACTGACCAGCGTGAAGATATCTAACTTAGCATCTCATTCAATGAACATTTGAAGGGAGGGATATAAGAAATTGCATCTTTAGTAGTCAAACCGTGTTGTTATATTCGTTCAGCAGGCCTGACTGCTGATCAGGCCCACAATGTGGAAACCGGTACAGAATTTGCTTGGACAAAAGCTGCCTGGTAATGTAGGTCCCAAAGTCTAATGGGAGCAAAGTAGCAATCCTTACTTGCAACTGCAGACGAATTAATTGATGTAACGTCCTGCATAGCTATCGAGTCGAGATGCATAACGAACTGCATCTTTGTGATTCAGTAAATTGTAAAGAAGTTAGGGTCGCGATTTGATTCAAGAATATTTTTTTGTTAGTGGCTGGAGCAAGGTGACACAAAATCCAAAAGTACATTTCAGTACCCGTGTAATGACAGGATGCCACCTGTCGGCCTGGAAGGGTAATCACGGGTATGGGCAAGGTTATGTAGCAACTAATCAGAAGGGGGGCGTATCTGGGTTAAAGGTAAAAGGTGGGGTTCGTCGGGAAGCTCTGGGAACCTGCTCGAATTATATATTTGAAGCTTTCGTGACTGCAAGGATTCATATTCTTAGATTTTTTTCGGTAAAGTCACGTAGGTAAAATTTGTTTTTAATTAATGAAAGTAAAATAAAAATAAAATAAAAATCACGTTTCAGAGGCAACACAAGCTTCCGTCTTCAGGTGGAACAGTCACAGCACGATAGCTGTATCATATATATATATTTGTTTTACGTAGCTTTACCGAAAAAACCTAAGAAGATGAACCTGCTCAAAGGTTCTTGTAGGGGGCGTGGCCAGAGGCGGGGCCTGGCCACGCCGAGGTATATAAGGGGGATGGGACCCGAGAGTTGTTGCAGGGCCCCGGCTGCATTGCTTCTCAGCCGCATGGAAGATCCTCCGCACGGCTCCCATCGCCGTCATCGTCACGCTAGCCAGTCAGCTGTGTGGTTAGATGTAGGCGATGGGACTATGTCGAGAGGTCGGCTGTGCGTAGCTAAAGTAGAGACGTATATATATTTCCCAGTGGTGTACCCAGTGTTGTACCCAGTGAGAGGAGACGTATCTGTATATGTATAGGCCTGTGTTGTGCCCAGTGTGAGAAACACATTCCTGCGGAGGGAGCTGGTAGGAACGTTGGGTTGCTCGGTCAATGGCCAGGGTCAACGGTCGCGTGGTGTATTCCGCAAATATGGCCGACTGTGAGGGCGGGCACAAGCCGGCGTGAGTAGGTTCAACGTTGAGTTTTATAAGGGCACCACGGGGTGACCAGCCCCTCCCCACCCCCCACCCAGCCCCACCCTCCCCTCCCCACCCAGCCCCTCCCCACCCAGCCCCACCCCTCCCATTTTTGGATGCACGACGGACGGACATAATAATCCCCTGTGGGCTGGTCTAACCAGGAGGTTCCTACCAGTATAAGAGACGTGTCTTAGAAGTTGCTCATTACACCTGCACTCTCGATTCGATGCGTCATTTCGTTAAGAATCAACGTTAACTAATTATATATTTACACTCGCCAACATGCAGGTTACAATTTACTGCCCTGATCTTTTGTCAATCCACGGCTGGATGCGAGGGCATCCCAACCTCGCGCGTCTTGGGTTTTAATTTGGCCAAACGTCACGCTGGCCAGTACGATTTAGCCAAAATGAGTACGAACGAGGACTCGTGGAAGTAGTGTACAATTTATTATTATGCACTATACCCCCTCTGCTGCCAATGCAAACCCTGCAGCCGCTAACCCAACACACTGCTATACCGTGTTCACCCAATCCGAGCAATCTTCCAGGCTTAACCCTCCTTACCTTGCGAGCTCCGACGAGACGGGGCGAATTCCAGGTTCATAAGGTCACAGGCTGCGCGTGGCAATCGTTACCATCTCGCCGTATTCAGGCTACAAGGCACAGCAAAGCCACAGCGGTTCACGTCGCCTCGTGCAGTGGACAGTCGCACATCCTGCGCTCTGTCTCTCTCTCTCGGGACTCGCTGCTAGGCACGGGAACTGAGATGAGATGATCTCTGTCGTAGAGTGAATTGTTTGCGCCGCAGTGTGTCACGTTGAGCGGAGTCGGCTTGGGCTGGATGCGTGGTGGTTGGAGAATCGCGCGGGTGATGAGGGTGTGGAGGCAGGCTGTGTGGTTGCCAAATTCAGGAGATATTTTTGGTCGGGCAGAAGTTGGAAAAAAAACCCAACCCCAAATAAGGCACACTTGCATTTCACCTTTCGCCTTTCTCCCCAACGACTGCTCTTCTTTCACGTGGTGCCGAGTTGTGAAACAACTTTCACATGTTCAGACCAGGATTGGTGACGGATCCAGTGTAAAAAAGGGGGAGGGGGCTTTATGAGTAGCCTGGTGGAATATGAAACGCTGCCCGGCTACTGATAAAACGCGGGCAGCGGCGTTAACCACGTGGTCCATGGTTTGAGGTCGTGGGTTATACAATTATCCTTAATAAGTACACACTGTGCAGGATGGTCCAGTTGTCTTGCGACCCCCGTTTAGTATTGTAAAACGTAATATTTTAAGGCTTATTAAAGATTGAAATTAACACTCATACGAAAAAAATAGGGGTCAATGGGGGGTCACAAGCCATCTGGACCACCCTGTACACGACACACCCTTGTCGCCTGACTAGAGCAGGGCGTGGTGGTTACGGTGCTGTTACTGTCGACCGAGAGTTTTGAGTTGGTTGTATACTTGGTTGCCAATAAAAATGCATCCACCAGTTCGTTCGCGTTCTTGTGCATAGTATCAATAGTGCATAACGAATCAAGGCATAGTGAATAAATTACAAATATTGTTGAGAATCATTGTATTCTGGATCAAGTTTTTGCCCTTTCTGTCGGCGTGAAAACACGATAAAAATCCGCATTGGTGCCCTATAAATATCTCGAGGTAATTGCATGGCAGAGAAAATGGATCCGAACTCCTCTCTCCCATATCACAAATGAGCAACCTCCAGTTATGCACGCCTGTGATCCGTCGAGGCAAATGGTGGCGAATCACGAACAGATTTGCGAAATCCACGAACGCGCTCGTCTGTGAGGTGATCACTGCCCTGGTGTGGTCGACATGGACCCTGGTGCTTATAAGCAGAAGAAAATGCGATTTGAAAGAAAAAAAACAGCAAAAAACTCAAGTTGCGCACGCCGCACGAATCCCCTGCGTGTTTGAAATAACACTCCGTACAAGTGGTTGGTGTGCACATGTGTGCGATTTGAAACTTGTGCTCTTTCCGTTGATGGGTATTTCCTAATAAAGGTGTTTTGGGTTAGATCGCGCACGTATAAATGTGCCGTAACCCGCCACCACCCGACAGCCAGTAAGGTTTGGCACTTTAAACAAAACGCGCCAATTAGTTACTTCAGCCCACCGGTGTGTTGTAGAGGAAATCCACAAATTGTAAATGTGGATCTACTAATCCAACAATCTTTATTATTAATGTTGGTCGCGAAAGCCTACGTGTTATACTGATCAGTATTTGTCAGGCTTTTACAGATTACAATATAGATTGTGCAAAACAGTTTCTGCGAATGTGGTGGCATTGCGGGTGTGTGAGCACCGAGTGTGTGTGCCATGTGAACGTGTCAAGGGAATGTGTGCTGTGCGAATGTTGGCGACGTACGGTGCGAAATAAGTTCAATATTCAGTACATACATACTATGTGTTAACCATGCGTGTGCCATAGGAATGGAATTCTGAGCGTGTGGTCCGTGTAAGTCTATTTTACAAAAAATACATTTATATCGCTTCTATATGTAATCGCATCTCCAGACGCTTCACACGAAACGAAGCATTTGTTATTATAGACATGTAAACTGTTTGGTCTTGACTTACACAAGGCACAGTCTCAACTTCACGAGATTCCAATGGATGAGAATCCCAGTCCTCCAGAGCGGAAGCCGGGAAGGAGTGACCTCTCAATATTTTGAATTGAAACAATGTTGACTTTAAACTTTCGTGACTGCAGGAATTCATATTCTTGGTTCTTTCGGTAAAGTCACGTAGAGAGAAAATAAAATATTTTAATAAAAGCAAAAAACCCACGACGTTTCTATCGCAACACAAGCGGTCTTCATCAGGCATGACTTTACCGAAAAAACCAAGAATTAAAACAATGTGGGTCTCTCCGCGACTAGATTTGTACAAGGACATCTACGAAATACGCAGTGCCCCCCCCCCTCCGCTCCTTGCCAAACGCGACGCACGATTACGCCGCAGATATGACAAGAGACGGCGTGGGAACAATCGCAGGGTGTGCGCGCGCGACGACTTAACCAATATTGGTAAATGTCTAACGAGGCTAACCTTGGTGGGGCTACGACGACTGGAGTTTGGTAAACTCTGCGACAGACGTTCACTGCTGAGCTCATGGAAAATGAACTCCCACGCAAGTGCTATTCTCAACTCGGAACAAGACGCATACTTGCCGGGGGACAGGACCCACACAGACATAAGGATATGCGTCGATGGTGCAACATTCTGATATTTTCTCCAGAATAAGAGTCCCAGTAAAACATCTTTATTCGATGTATCAAATTATTGAAAGTGAACATTATACACATTTGCTGATATAAACAATGATAACAAATTATACATTAGATCCTGGTGCTGTAAAATGTATGACTGTACATATGATTTTCATGTGCGGTCAGTGAAAGTGCATTTTTTTTACAAGTATTTATAATGGGCAGACATCACACACGAGTCACACTCATGGCTACTACTTTGCATTGGTAGGATCACGTTCCTTCCCATTGTAAAAACATGGAACACTCCACATTACACACCCACCACCTGCGCCGTTTCACACATTCTTTCCAGATAAACCTTAAAATCAATTGGACAAGACCACAAAAGCATTTCACAACAGGCTTGTTGGCTTAAACAAAACAGGCATAACCGCACCCACCAAAATTAGTAGCATATGGCTGATCGGATTCAAGATTTTTTGGAAAGATTTTAATCTCACGCTATGAGCCAGCCTGTGACCCATTTACCTAGAATGTGCCCGATCACTCGGCAAAACTTTGGAAGCCAAGCAGGGTTTAAAGCTTGGACTGTGTTTTCCGATCGTCACGCACAAAGCGAGTTGTACGTGACCGAGGCCCTACGCTGTCAGCGGGGAACAGTGCAGAAGAATCCATTATTGTCCTGTACTTCTTTGCTCGCATGTCTATGCTCCCCTTCTTCACCAACACCAACCTGCAATGACCTTACACGGTGTGGGGAGGTCCTCATCCAGCAGTGGACTGACAAAAAGGGCTGCACATTTGCATTTTGTCATGTATGCCCAACGTAATGTATGCCCAGCGTGAATGACTGAACTGTTCCCTTCTGCACATGGGAAAAACAAACTTCGACCAAAGACGGCGCATTAATAAAGAAACGGGTACACCATCAAGGCAACTGTAGGCTGTGTGTGCCACGGTTAATGTTCTGCATAATATAAGGCATAGTTAATTTATATTCAGGTTAAACACATTTGTTGCGGGTGCATGTATGTGTGTGCCGAGTGGTGTCAATGAAGGCATCCAGTCAAGAGCGTACAGCATTTGAATCCCCCTAGAATACAGCTGCATATGAACGTAACGTGGACTTCAGTCACTGAAGGAGCCTCCGCTCTCAGAATCGCTGCTTCCTTCGCCCGAGTCTGACTCCGCCTTTTGGGAAACCCCAGAGTCGGGCACAGGAGCATCGGGGGTGCTGGTGACAGACAGACAGACACACACGCGCAGTGAGTTCACTTTGCTGCATCACCCAAACAAAACACAGTAGAGATGCTGAGTTTGACAATTCTAAAAATATTTCTGAACGTACTTTAAGAGCTCTGGGTCCAGATCATCAGCGATCATCTTGTTCCTGATCGCCAAGACAGGAACACCCTAAACAAACAAAGAGAATGCACACATATCCTGAATATTCTTATAATGATGTGTTTGAAGAATAACTTGTAAATTAACAGTTTGTATGAGGGGTGTCCCAAAGTAACTTCACCTAAATTTCTTCCGCAATTGCTTTTAAAAACAACTGATAAGAAAACTTTAGATGTTAATTCATGGCAATGTCATAAACATTTCGCAAATTATTTTTATCGTCTCCATTCCATCTCAAGCACTTGGGTGAGTATTCCATCGTGACACTACGATTCATCAGCATCATGTAACCATTTGTTATGAGCAGACCTGGGGCCCAATTACAATTGCAACTGCATCTTTCGTAATCAATTGCAATCATAATATTATTATAATTGACACTGCAGCTAACAATGTTGCTGCAATTATAATGAGGCCCCGTCCTCCCCACCGTGGTGACCAGCGCTCGTTCAAAAGCT
The DNA here is from genome assembly GCA_014621495.2 of Entosphenus tridentatus. Taxonomy (NCBI): domain Eukaryota; kingdom Metazoa; phylum Chordata; class Hyperoartia; order Petromyzontiformes; family Petromyzontidae; genus Entosphenus; species Entosphenus tridentatus. The sequence goes on along the minus strand of CM025620.2, from coordinate 10,759,503 downwards.
AGCCCAAGTAGGCCACTCGTCAATGTGCTCACGCCAACACAATGAGCCCCACGAAAAAACCTCAAGGTGCCAATGAATTCAACTTAGTTTTTATATTTATCGGCCGATATTCTCTCAGCTGTGATGAATTAAATCACTGCTCCATGGAACATACGTGTAGCATTGGGGAATGCCAGCCATGTCCAAATGCTGTATTGGAGGTCCCTTGATATCGCACTTGTTTTGAAAGAACGCTCAGTTTTTATATTTATCGGCCGATATTCTCTCAGCTATGATTAATTAAATCACTGCTCCATGCTTCATACACTGGAACATACGTGTAGCATCGGGGAATGCCAGCCATATCCAAATGCTGTATTGGAGGTCCCTTGATATCGCACTTGTTTTGAAAGAACGCCGTGTCCTTTGCTTGAAGTTCGTTTTTACCCCATGCACAAAAAGGAACGCTTCAAACTAAGCACTCAATAGGTTCATGCAATTTACTTTGCCCTGTTGGTGGAGTTTAAGAAATCTCATACAAAGGTGTCATAATAATGAAAAAATTATGCACAAGGTTTAAATGGAAGCAATAACATTTTAATGAAAAAAATGGGGAGCATTAATTTGGGAAATCTCCTGTAGACAGCATTATTAACCCAACAGCTTGACCCCGGCGACTTTCCTCTCACTTGGATTACATTAGTGGAAAAGCCAGGAGAGGTGCATGCATGGAATAATGTTGAGACAGAAAGAGCAACGTCAACACAGTTCAAAGACATCATATTGACCGTGAAGTAAAGTATGTTGGCTTGGGCAGGACACGTCGCTAGACGGGACGACGGACAGTGGTTACGACTAACGATGAAGTGACAGCCAAGGGAGAAAAGTTACCCGAAAGCACGTCCACTGCGGAGATGGACTCGGGGAAGCAGCTGGTGCGCAGGTACTAAATGAATGATTACATCGCCAGAGCATTGGGGATGGCAACAGCTTGAAGAAACCTGCATCTAGCAGTCGTTGGCTACGTACTATGCGAAAGAAGTTCAACATACATACATTGTGATGATGTTGATGTATTTCTTTGGCACTCACCACTTGAACCATCTTAAGGTAGCGGGCATAGCGCGGGTCCTTGGCCACAGTGAGAACGTTGGATGAAGGAGTCTCTGGCGGAGCAGCAGGCAGGTCCACCACTTCAGTCCGTGGTTGCTGAAAAAAAATACAGCCACACACGCCACATGTGAAACAGCCACTCACGAAATTCACCGGTCTTGCCCGTTCTCACTACGTACACCTCTAAACAGTATCTGCCAAATGTAAAAATGTATTTAACTCCACGTAGATACGATAAAATAATTTACAGCCCTTTGTCAAACCGACTCTTGGATGAAGGCCTCCCCACACTCTCGGTCACTGGGTTTGTTTGACTACACCTCAACACATTGGTGAGTGCGAGCTGGTGATGGGAGGAACCAGGAATGGTTCCGAAATCAAGCACAGGCCACTTATATTAACGGTGCTTGCGAATAAAACTTAAGTTTGTTGAGTTCATAGTGCAGCAAGCCAAGCACAGCACCGCCTTGTCACTCGTCTACGGTAGTTAAAATAGGCACTTTCAAATTCTGTTCTTGAATATGTAAATATTTTTAGGCGCTAAATGCCAATGTTTGCTCTCCACAAGAGGGCTTCAGGAGAGAGTTTGTGTAGTTTTGCTATTTCTCCTTAAAAGAAGCGCAGACTACAGTGGTTCACTATATGGTCCATAGTTTGGGATGCATGGCCACCGTCACTTTGTGGCTCGTGTCTTTAGTTAGCCGTTTGTGAAGGAGATGTGCGCATCAGCCTGTTGATTTTCTGATGCGGTTGATGGTTAAACCGGTGCCTTTGAGGAGGAACATCAAAGCCAGGAGGTGCAATGTTTGAGTTTAAAAGGAGTCATTAATTCTGGACGTCCGCATTGTTCCACTGGGTTCGTTAGCATTCTTCCGGATCCGAGTAAGATCCTAGGATGGTGACAGCAGCAAGATCCCAAAGGGAGATTGGAATTTGACGCGTTGGCGAGGTACATTGTGGAGGTCTTGGTTGATGAGTAGGTTGTCGTTGGCAAGAAAACACGTGAACTCCCTTGCAGTTTGCATTTCTCTGCAAATATTTGGTGGTGGAATGTTTGGCAGAACAGGGGAGCCAGGGGATTAGTGATGGTTTCAGTGTTTTGGTTCTGATTTGCATTCAATTATTTAATTGTGCACCTAGCAGCTTCATGTACGAGCTCCCGGTCTAGGCTGGAGCGCAGAACTTTTCCATTGAGCAAATCTATGATAGGGCAGCAGTTCAAGTGAAAACATGGCTATCATTTGAAACGAATGGACTCGCATTTAAATTAACACGTAGGCTTTCACGACCAATATCCATAATACAGGTTTTTTTGGGTTAGATCACGTAAATATATTTACGCGAGGAGGACTTCTCCACAAATCTGGCTGTCGCCTTATGAAGCTAGTTGTAATTACTGGCGAAACGTCGTACTCAGATTGTAAATGTCATGGGTTGGCTAATCAACACACCGGTGTGCTGTACTAGTAACGAATTGGCATGTTTTGTTTACGTGACAAACCTTACTAATTAGCCGTGTCGGGTGATGGCAGGTTTAACGACACATTTATATATTTACGCGATCTCACCCAAAACACCCTTATTATGGATTTAAATTAATGTCCATAAATTATTGATATACCAATTTAACGTATAATATCTTAACATTTCAAAAGAGGAACTAAAACCATTTATACAAATTATTCATGGCTTCAGAGATTGACCATGACTACTTACATGAGCAATACAACTGATCAAACAACAAAAAATGTGGAACTCCATTAAAAACGAAAGCATCGCACCTTCATAAAAAGACATCACGGCACAGAACATCGCTGGTGAATCAATGTTAGGGTTTGAAAGGCTGCAAGCTTTTCCAATGCCTTTTTTTAAATTGCGACAAGTCATGCCCAGTCACCAGGAAGGTATTTAAGTACTTCCCTAAAAAATAAACATAAATGCCAACATCGCTTTTCAAAAAAAATACTTGCGTATTACTCAACTGAAATTACACGTAATAACATCGCCCTGTACTGCGAAAACTCGACGAGACCCTCCTGAAAACGAATCTTGAGACTCAGCGAGGCTTACCTAGGTAAGGAAGCATTTCACAATAATCACCTCAGAAACTGCGGGTGCTGCTTGGACTGGCTGGGCTGGAATCGGCAGCTGATTCACGGCGCTGGGCTGCGGTGCTTCTTGAGGTACGGGGTTTGCGACGTTTGAGGTCTCCACCTTCACGTCCTCCAGCCCAGGGATGGAAGCGAGCTGAACAATCGCACAAACTCACACTCAGTACTGGTGTGGAAATACAGGTAGCAGTGTGAAATGTGTAAAGACATAGAAATAATATATATATATAACTGACAGCCTTTTATCAACCCACTGGTCAATGAGGGACTTCACACATTATGCGGGTGGAGGATATTTGACCAGTGCAGGCTGGGGTGCCCAGGACCAATTCAGATATCACTCTCCACTGATTTAAGTCATGAGCTTGAACTGAACCCAAGTCACTGGGTCGACAGCACAGTGTGCCAGTCACTATGCCACCACTCCACCATTAACATAATTTTACACTACAAATAGGCCTTACAAATTTTTCTACACTACAGTACTTTCTAAAAGCTTACACAATACATCCAGGAAACATGTTTTTGAGCTATGGTGGACGTTACGGGCGGTTTACAATAATGAACAATTGATGACATCACATTAATTTTGCGCAATTAAACATATTATTGCCCAGCCCCTCCCTGCAAGCAGATTAAATTATTTTAAATCTGGTGGCCAAAAAGTCATGCACATTTCCACACAAGAGGAACATGTGAAAATTAACACTCCTGAGCAATGACATACGGCCTAACACTGTTGCCATGAGCTTAAAGTAAATTAAATATACTTTACTTCTTGCGCAATAACAATGAACCAGTGGACAAGGTCAGATGCATCACAAGACTCACTTTAGCTTCCAGGATGTTCAAAGTGGTTTCTATCTGCTGTATACGGAGCGCCAGGTTAGTCAGTTTCTGTAAAAAAAAAAGAGAAATCATGCATATTTTTATCGGTAAAGAGAACGAAACTTCACGTCTAAAATGTAGGCATTTAACGACACACCGATTCATCAATTAAAATATAATCTTATGCTCACCATTCAATAAACTAATCGCATGCATACTATTGCATATAGGCTGTCAGCGCAAACAAAACTAGACAAGAATGAGAAATAAAAATGAGACCAATGAAACAAAAACATTGATTCTCGAATAAAATCATTATCCCAGATTGTGACAATTTAATTAATCACTCGCTGAGTGAATCATTGTGTTCATAATAAACTAGGTCCAAAGAGAGGACAAAACAAAGTGTATAAGTCGGTAACACATTGGGCCAACGTGGGCCAATCATTTGCATGCGATTTGGGGGATGCAGCCAGCCAGTAACAGGTGCCGAGAGTGATGCGGACAGATGTTGAACTAGTACAGTCTGTTCTCCTATAACGTGTAAGTTGCGTTCTTGACGAACACCGCGTTATGGGAAAATGTCGTTATAATAAATGTCAGGTAAAACAGAGTCCGCGATAACACGTGAGATGCGTATGCAGGCTGAACAAGGGCCGAGGTCCGTATGTAGCATCCAGCAGCATCCCACCTTGTGCGATGCTACGCCGTGGCAGGCGTTACAACCTGTTAATTCCTGCTCACGCGACGTGGTTCTGGTCGCTCAATCGCGTTATATCCGATTCGCATAAAAAATAAAATGTGTTCCCCAATACATTAATTGCGCTATATCCAATTCGCGTGTGGGGAACACAACGCGCGGCGTTATAGGAGGCGAATGCGGGGGTGTCGTTGACGCTGCCGTACCTCCTCGCAGACGCACGAAAACCTGTTCAGGAAGTGCGTGGTGTGCACGATGAAGTGGTTGAGGAACGCCAGCGTCCGCTTCTGGTTGATGGCCCCAACCTGAGGAGTCGTCGCCGACGCAAACGTTAAGGGACACACGTTGGCAATGATTATACTGATAATTGGTTTTTTACCCTGTAATCTGGCAACAAAACTGACACCTTTTTTACAAGGAGTCATGTTTGCATAGACCACAATACCT